>PVKP010037102.1:0-21920 GCA_004027715.1 Plecturocebus donacophilus | reverse complement strand
TGAAACAGAGTCTCGCTCTGTCGCCTAGGCTGGAGTGCAGTGGCACAATCTCGGCTCACTACAACCTCCGTCTCCAGGGCTCAAGCGATTCTTGTGCCTCAGTCTCCCAGGTAGCTGGGATTATAGGCGCCTGCCACCATGCCAGGCTAATTTTTGTATTTTTTTTACTTTATTTTTTTTAGTGGAGACGGGGTTGCACCATGTTGGCCAGGCTGGTCTCGAACTCCTGACTTCAGGTGTCCACCCACCTCGGCCTCCTAAAGTGCTGGGGTTACAGGCGTGAGCCACCGTGCCCAGCCAGTACATGCTGCTTTTCTGCTTGGAATGACCTTTACCACCTTCTTTTCTTGGCAGATTCTCCTATTCTCTGACCAGAGAATGTTCTGTTGTTAGCCCCCTCCCTGCAAAACTCTTTAGTCCTAGCTGGCACCCTCCTTCCTGGGTTCACTTAGGAGACTTAGCTGAGTTCGTTTTAATTGCCCATTACACTGCTGTCCCCCACCCCAGGTGAGCTCCCTGAGGCCAGGGAACATGCAGTCTTTATTGTTGTATCTCCAGGGCCCAGCCCACTGTGGCCCATCAGAGGCACACAATAATTATGTACTGAATGACTGCATTTGTCATAGGATTATGGAGGGGAAAACAGGACTTCTCATATTTGTGGAGTATTGCCAAGCATTTCTATCCACCTCTCACTCGATTTATATGGAACGAACAAACAGGAATTGTTGCCAGTTTCCCAGATGTGGAAACTGTGGATAAGGGAGGTTAAAGGCTTTGCCCGAGTTGCTGCAGCATGAAAGAGCCAGAGGTGAGACTGAAGCCCTGACATGCTTCCTGGCAGGAGTGCTTTTTTCTTTGACGTGGAGTCTCGCTCTGTTGACAGGCTGGAGTGCAGTGGTACAATCGTAGCTCACTATAACCCCCGTCCCAGGTTCAAGTGATTCTCCTGCTTCAGCCTGCTGAGTAGCTGGGACTACAGGTGCATACCACCATGACCAGCATTTTTGTACTTTTAGGAGAGATGGGTTTTCACCATGTTCATCAGGCTGGTCTCGAACTCATGACCTCGTGATCTGCCTGCCTTGGCCTCCCAAAGTGCTAGGATTACAGGTGTGAGCCACTGTACTTGGCCCTGAAATCACATTTTGAAGATGAGCAGTTGAGTAAGGAGAGGGACTGAGTGAATGAACTTTTATACCAGCCTCAAAGAAAGGCAAGGTCCTCCTTTGAATTTTTGTACCAGGAGCGTCACCTATTTTGGCAGAGTAACCGTAAATGTTCGTGAATTGGGCTGGGTGTGGTGGCTCTCGCCTGTAATCCCAGCACTTTGAGAGGCTGAAGTGGGCAGATCACCTGAAATCAGGAGTTTAGTACCAGCCTGGCCAACATGGTGAAACCCTGTCTCTACTGAAAATACACACCCACACCCACACCCACACCCACACAAAATAGCCAGGCATGGTGGCGCATGCCTGTAATCCCAGCTACTTGGGAGGCTGAGACCAGAGAATCGCTTGAACCAGGGAGGCAGAGGTTGCAGTGAACCAAGATTGCAGCACTGCACTCCAGCCTGGGCGACAGAGTGAAACTCTGTTTCAAAAAAAAAGAGTTTGCGAATTGTAGTCTCAAAATGCTGGGCCTCTGTGATAAAGTCGGTTGACGGGAAGAAGCCATCAGGGAGACACTGGGTAAGGCGCATGGAATATGGAGTGGATCAGAGCTGACAGTCAGCTCCCAGCTTTGCCACAGATTCACCGTGTGACCTGGAGAAGTTGTTTATTCTCCCTGGGGCTTAGTTTTTTAAAGGGTTAAAATGCAGCTGATCACAACTCCCTTGTACTGTGGTGAGGGTTCGCAACAGCATGTATTTCCCACACAGAACACCAGCTCTTAAGTAGATGCTCAGTAATAATCTGTTGAATGGGGCTGGATAGGGTGTCTCACACCTGTCATCTCAGTACTTTGGGAGGCCAAGGAGGAAGAATCACTTGAGGCCAGGTGTTTGAGACCAGCCTGGGCAACATAGTAAGAGCCCATCTCTGTAAAACAAAATTTAAAAGAAATATATCCAGGCAGGTACCTGTAGTCCTAGCTACTCTGGAGGCTGTGATAGGAGGACCGCTTCAGCCCAGGAGTTTACGGTTACAGTAAGCTATGATTACTGGGAGGATCGCTTCAGCCCAAGTGTTTAGGGTTACAGTGAGCTGTGATTATACCACTACACTCCAGCCTGACAGGGAGAACCTGCCTCTAAAAAAAAAATCTGTTGAATGGATGAAATGAATTGGAGAACTTATGGCACACTTCAGTGGAGTCTGGTGCACGGTGAAAACAAGAGCTTTGACTTATCAGAACTCTACAGAGGCAACAGACACGAAGAGGGCTCCCTGAACGTGTGTGGGAATGTAATAAAAGCAAGCATGTGTGAAAGAGATCGTTTGTTTGGCTATTGTGAAACCCATCCTAGTTGTTATTCTAGTTGTTAGAAAGTCTAGAAGGTAAAAAAGTCTCTCTTAGCTCTTCTTTAAACATGGTGAAGAAAAGGGGTTTTTACCTGTCTTCCTCGTGCTTTCTGGCTAACCGGTCCAGGCTGGCCGGACGTTTTGGTGGGTTTGTGAAATTCAGGCTCCTAGCACACCAACATTGCACCACATTTGCAAACCTTGTGTAACTTCACAATGCGGCATTGTCTTTCCTCCCCTGCGGCATGAAGGATTGCCTGGAAAGGGTTAGCTGTTGCCATTAGGGTAACTGGTGTAGCCAAAACCAAGGTGAAGCAGAAAGAAACCACGGGCTCTGAACGGGTTTGCCAAGTGATCTGCAAGTGTATTTACTTAAAAATAAGCAGAACACACAACCTTTAATGCTATTATGTCTAGGGACGTTTTGTGACTCTCCTGTAAAATGCTCACATCGTGTTCAAGTAATCGATCCATGTTTAGCTTTACCCAAACGCATTTCAGTAAACTCAACAAATCTTGATTTCCTGATATTTTACTTAAACCTCATTTTTTGAGTACTTTATTTTTTCATGACATACTTGAAACCAATTTTGAACGAGAGAAAACAGTATGACACTTAGAACCACTAAACCGAGTGCCTTTGGAAGCTTTCCAATGCCGTAGATAGAGCGGGAGGAGGGCTGAAGGACGGAGGCGTGACCACCTTGTATCTTTTGGTATTTCACAGTGCTTTGAGAGGTCGGGAACATACCGCTTTGAAATAGTGAATCAAGTGATGATAGATCTAATGAAATCATCTGGTCAGTCTTCAGGATTCAGGAAACTGAATGTCTGAATCTTCTAAAATCCATAATGATGAATCTCTCATAACTGGAAGCTCTTCAAAGACAGCGGCCTCACTGTCTACACTGTCTGCCCCAGTAGGCTGACCTCAGGGTTAAGAATTTTTTTCTTGTGTCCAACGGAAACTTCTCTTGTCTTCTAAATGAGATATGAAAAATAACTGACCAGTCTTCTCGTGGCAGACAAATAGACTGATGGACGCAACATCCATTCCTAATCGCGTTTTCCTTTCATGCTTCTACTGTGGAAACTTAGAACGTTAAATCCTCACTTTCTCAGCCTCCACTGTACCGGGAAGTGATGCTGTGAGACCTCAGACTGCCGTTCAGTGGATGAGTACCTGCTGGGAGGGGCAGCGAGGAAGGGCTCTGAAGAAGCCTTTTGTTTTCCTGGTGAAACGGGACCAATATGTCTGGCAATGCTGCACTTCCTTTCCTCCTGTCGCAAATGCAGACGTGGTTCCTGAGGCTACGACAACATCATGGCATCATGAGGGAAAGGCCCGGGGAATCAGAGACACTGGCCTTCATCTTCCAGCTACTGAACCACTGCCAGCAACCAGTAACCTCCAACCTTCCAAGAAAAATCTACCCTGATTCCTTTAGGCCAGTATCTTCTGGTTTTCTGTGATTTGCAGCTGACCTCAATCACATCTGAAGTACATCACCTACAGAGTTCATGTGGCTGCAGACACATAAATCTATTCAACTTCCCAAGGCAGGCTGTGTTCTCTCACTGTACATGTATGAATTCCTCTTAGCCCCATCAAATCAGGCCCGTGAAGGCATTGGTTGCTTTGTTGCTTTTCTCCGTGCATCCCTGGTCAGCTTTCTCTCAGCCTCCCATTCCTAAGTTTGCTCCATTATTTTTATTTATTTATTTATTTTTTAGACTTAGTGTCACTCTGTCACCCAGGCTGGAGTACAGTGGCGTGATCTTGGTTCACTGCAACCCCCGCTTCCCTACAACCTCCATCTTCTGTGTTCAAGCGATTCTCCTGCCTCAGCCTCCCAAGTGGCTGGGATTACAGGCACCCGCCACTACACCTGGTTGATTTTTGTATTTTCAGGAGAGACGGGGTTTCACCATGTTGGCCAGGCTGGTCTCGAACCCCCGACCTCAGGTGATCCACCCGTCTCAGCCTCCCAAAGTGCTGGGATTACAAATGAGCCACCGCACCTGGCCTGCACTATTCTTAAAGGCGCCCACTCTCTGTTGCCTTTCCTACAGAGTGTGCCCTGCACCGCAGTTCCCCACTGAGACCCTTTTGGGCGGTCCATCTGTTGCTGAGACTTTCCTGTGCCGTCCAAATGGTAGGTGCTTTGTCCCACTGTGTCTGTAAATGCATTTACACATGTTAGACCACATGTCCTGATTTCTGTTTATGCGGGTGGGGGAATAAGAATAAAATTAATTCCATTTCTCCTAATTCACTATTAGTTTGAAAAATAGAGTCATTGATGCTCCCTGTTTTGACTTCTTCACAAAACAAGTTACTGTGAGTCCATTTGCTTCTACAAGTCCCCTTCCTGGAAATGCTAAGTCAGGCAGGATAAATAAACCAAACAGGATGAAGACGCTACATGAACGGCCATTGGTTACTTGGAAAACGCCACGTGACATTAGTTCTCCCGTCACTCCAGTAACCATGGGCATTCTGTAAATAAAAAGGAGTTTCTATAAAGCAGTGGTTCTGACTCCAGAACCTTCTTTTTAACCTTTATAACCACATCGTCATTCATACAGAAGTTTTGTGGGTTGTGTGTGGTTTTTTTTTGAGGCAGAGACTCACTCCATCACCCACGCTGGAGTGCAATGGCATGATCATGGCTCACTGCAGCCTTGACCTCCTGGGCTCCAGCGATCCTTCTGCATCAGCCTCCTGAGTAGCTGGGACTACAAGTACCTGTCATCATAACCAGCTAATTTCTAAAAATTTTTTAGAGATGGGGTCCCACTGTGTTGCCCAAATCAGCCTCAAACTCCTGGAATCAAGCAATCTTCCCACCTCAGCCTCCCAAGGTGTTGGGATTACAGGTGTGAGCCACTGTGCCTGGCCCACAGTTAAAAAAAGAAAAAAAGGACTCAATTCCTCTTCAATCAGAATAAACAAAATTACTCCTGGAAATTAAATAGTTCCTAAATAAAATAACACTGAATTAGATTACCTTTAAGGTAAATTCTGGCTTCAATTTTATGATTATAATGAACTTTCAGCCTTCTGCTTGATGAAAATACATCTTTCCAAATGATCAAGTGGGCTGCGTGTGGTGGCTCACACCTATAATCCTAACACTTTGGGAAGCAAGATGAGCAGATTGCCTGAGCCAGGAGTTTGAGACCAGCCTGAGCAACATGGCGAAACTCCATCTCTTCAAAAAAATTTTCCATTATCAAAAAGCTGACAGCAAAATATTGGTTGCAGAGTTTGTACAAGTATAATCTCAGCTTTGTTACCGGATACAAGTATATACTCAGCCTACTTGACAGACACTAGATACCTAGTTAGTGCAAGACAAGGTACAAAAAGGATTTTTTTAAAAAATGAGTCATGGTCGGGTACAGTGACTCACACCTATAATGCCAGCACTTTGGAAGGCTGAGGCAGGAAGGTCGCTTGAGGCCAAGCATCCAAAGCTGTGCTCATGCCACTGCACAGCAGCCTGGACGACTGCAAAGAACTCACAACCTGGTTGCATATGCATGGCCCTGACTATAATCGTTCCATATGATTCTAGTGCACAAAACATTTGTTTAAACTTTTCCTCAAAACAACAACAACCCACTAGAGGAAGGAAAGGAAATTGACTCTGGGTCCAGAGTTGGCTTGACAGTTCACATTCATAGCAAGTTGTAGATTCCTAGAGCTTGATTCTCACGGCACACATTTGCATATGCATGCTATATTTTACATCCTTATAATATCTACCATATCGGGGTATGTGTATAGAGAAAGAGACTGGATAAAATCCCTCTGGTGACTTCCCTCTTACCTTCACTGTGGAATGATGATGCATACATTGGAATTAGACTTTGCTAAATTAGGAACTGTGTATTTGATTCTATTTTTTTGAGACGAGATCTCACTTTGCTGCCCAGGCTGGAGTGCAGGGGTGTGATCGTGGCTCATTGCAACCTCCACCTCCTGGGTTCAAGCAAGTCTTGTGCCTCAGCCTCCCGAGTACCTGGAACCACAGGTGCCTGCCATCATGCCCAGCTAATTTTTGTATTTTTAGTAGAGAGGGAATTTCACCATGTTGACCAGGCTGGTCTCGAACTCCCAGTCTCAAGTGTTCTGCCCGCCTTGGCCTCCTGAAATACTGGGATAAGAGGCGTGAGCCCCTGCACCCAGCCAGAACTGTTTATCTTTAGAGCAATGGTCACTTCAAAAAGTCCAGTTGTCCAGTGGCTGCTATTGAGCCAGGTGAATTACACTTCAAAGAAGAATATGGGCTTCTTCAAATAGCCTCTTACTACACAGCAACTCTGCAGGGTATGTCTGTGGCTCATTCAACTGAGCTTTTGTTTACACGTGTGAAAGCCAAGTCCAGATGCTAGCAGATCCCTCATCAAAAATTTCCAAAAGCCTCAATGTACATTTCTTCTCTCACCAAAGTAATATATTAGGCATAGCAATAATTCTTATTAATATTAAATTAGTGTGCATAAAACAGAACCCCCTAAGGAGGTTCTCAGCTTACATGTGCAGGAAGAAACCCTTTTTCATTTTTGAGTTTAGATTTTAACAAGACCTGTATGTCACTTAGTTATGGTTGCATAACCCATATCTTACAGGACAGTGATTGGTGTGATAGGCGAAAGCAAGTCTTCCTTTCATTTTGGTAAAACCACATGCTTATTTCTGTGTTTATTTTGTACTCTATGTCAGTGGTCATGAGTTCTTTATTTATTTGTTTAACAAATGTCTCTAAGAGCTTACTGCCTGTCATGAAAGGAGGCACTGAAATCTATCACCTGATAAGACTGCCAGGGTCCCTACCCTGATTAGAGTGTCCCTCTGTCCTGAATATCATAACCTTGATGCTGGACTGTAAGACCATATGCATGTAAGGGGAAACTTGCGAGTTCCCCCCAAAAAAATTATGGCATGAAACAGTGAAAATTTTACTGGAGATCACTGAAGTTAAGACTGAAAAACACATGCCCCAGGTGGGTTACGACCATCTTTTCTAGAAAAACAGAGCAGATGGCCTTCTGAGAGCTTCTGAAATTCTGTGTTGTTGTTGTTGTTCAATGTACATGTGACATAAAAAGTTTGCCTGTATTTCACATAACAAACACTCTTGTTGGTCAATTATCTGGTCTGTCTTCTTCGGAAGTTGGGGTGGATTTTCCACATTCCATTCACATTCTCCCATTTGGTTTCCTTGACCCTGAAGGGAAATGTCTACCAGATACTGGATTCAGACAGAATTCAAGTCAGACTGAGGTTAGAGAGCATAGGGAGAAAAGGAGGCGAATCATCTGGTCCGTGTGGGGTTTGGCTTTATGTGGATATGTACAAACTCATAGAACCAGGAGGGAGCAATCTGCATCAGTCCTGGGAGGCAGAAAGCATAAGGGAGAGAACTTAGGATATCTCATCACACTGGCCAACATCACACGTGGTGTTGGGCAAGTTAGCTGAACGCCGTGACTCTTACCTGTGACATGTGGGTAGTACTATCTATCATGTAGTGTTGATATGAGAATTAAAATGAGAGGCTCACACCTGTATACAATCCCAGCACTTTGGGAGGCCAAGGCAGGTGGATCACTTGAGGTCAGGGGTTCGAGATCAGCCTGGCCAATGTGGTGAAACCCTGTCTCTACTAAAAATATAAAAATTAGCTGGACGTGGTGGCCGGTGCTTGTAATCCCAGCTACTCAGGAGGCCGAGGCAGGGGAAATGCTTGAACTGGGAGGCGGAGATTGCAGTGAGCTGAGATCACGCCACTGCACTCCAGCCTCAAGGACAGAGTGAAACTTCATCTTAAAAAAAAAAAAGGTAACTTGAATTAGTGCTACAGGTTTGTGTATAAAGGGCCTTTACTCTGCAGAGAAATAACTTGAGCTCACTTCTGTGTGTCAATCTAAGGTGGCTGTGTTCTGAATTGCTCCATTTTCTCACAGGTTAACATAGTTAATAATGGTTATTCAGTTGTCGCATTAGTAAGGACAAGCTAGATTCTACTGAAGTAACAAGCAGCCCCTAAATCTCAGTGGCTTTCAGAGAAACAAAAAAATCACTGTTGTTACTACTTTTTAGTTAAGCAAAGACCATGGCAAGCCCACACGACTCTTGAAGGAAGCTCTCCTCCTTAGGATGGTTCGGCAAAGCCCTTCTTTATCAAAACAGGCTCCATGAGGCTGAGGCAGGAGAAGAGAGGGTTGTGAAACCCAGCACTGCAATGAGGTGCTTTGACTCAGATATGAAATGCCATTTCTACTCATTTGTCATTGGTAAAAGCAAAACATATGGCCAGGCCTAAACTCAGGGTGCTGAAAAAATGTAATCCCTGGCCGGGTGAGGTGGCTCAAGCCTGTAATCCCAGCACTTTGGGAGGCTGAGGCGGGTGGATCTCAAGGGCAAGAGATCAAGACCATGCTGGCCAACATGGTGAAACCCCATCTCTACTAAAAATACAAAAATTAGCCGGGCGTGGGGCCACGCGCCTGTGGTCCCAGCTACTCAGGAGGCTGAGACGGAAGAATCGCTTGAACCCAGGAGGCAGAGGTTGCAGTGAGCTGAGATCGCACCACTGCACTCCAGCCTGGTGACAGAGTGGGACTCTGACACACACACACACACACACACACAAAAGTCATCCCTTGCGTTTCCAAAAAGAGAAGTGGAAATCTCGGCAAACAGCACAGAAGGCTCCCGGTCTACCACAGCAGGAGATCTCTAGGGAACAAGGGGAGGCAAGGACTAAAAGTTATTGGAATTCTACAATGTGCACGCTGTCTAAATGCTTTAGTGGTCACTGCAGTTATTTATGAAACTCATACTCCGTTTCAAAATTACAAAGTTGCAGCTGGACGCAGTGGCTCATACCTGTAATCCCAGCACGTTGGGAGGCCAAGACGGGCAGATCACCTGAGGTCGGAAGTTCAAGACCAGACTGACCAACATGGAAAAACCCCGTCACTACTAGAGAAATACAAAATTAAGGGCGTGGTGGTGCATGCCTGTAATCCCAGCTACGCAGGAGGGTAAGGCAGGATAATCGCTTCCACCCCGGAGGCTGAGGTGGCATTGAGCCGAGATCACACCATTGCACTCCAACCTGGGCAACAAGAGCGAAATTCCATCTCAAAAAAAAAATTACAAAGCTGCTCCTTATACATTACAACTAGTATCCTTTCTATCCCGTTTTTCATCTTTCTGCACTTTTGTGACTCAGAAAAGCGGCAATAAATTGCACTAAGCGACCATCAGTGCTTATAAGTCCCTTGCTGGTTGATTAACCCCATCACAAGAGCCTCCATTTGCAAAGGCAACTGACTGATACAGTGTGTTTCATGTCCATGGTCACAAGGCCGTGAGACAGCCAGCAAGAGACGTTCATGCTTACTGCCATGAGCCACAAGAGTACTTTTATTACTTCCTTGAGAAAAGTTGGCCACAGAAGAGTTATTCATGTTTGCTGGCAGTTTTCAAAGGTGATTACCACTTTAGCCTTGGACTCGACTCATGCATAGAATAGGAGAGGCAGAAATAGTGCAAAACAACGTGAGACACCATTAAAGAACATATCCCGACTGCGGGTCACTTCACAGTGTCTGCCCAAGGAGAGAAAGCACAAAGCTGCCACTCATCTTTCAAAATTCAGCTCACGTTACCTTCTCTGTAAAGTTACTGCTAATTCCCAGTAACAATGACTGGTTCCTATAGCTTCATCTACGTTGTGCTTCACAGTCAAACTTGTATTACCAGCACGTCTGTCTTCTTTACTGGATGTTGATCTCCCTGACGACACAGATCTGGTATGATGCACACGTCTTACCCCTCGTGCCTTACTGAGAGACTTCTTAGGGAAAAGGATGAAATAAATCTTTGCTGAATTGAATAGAAGCCCTACAAAAACTCCAACTGTAGTATCTGTCTCACCTCTTTGCTATGTTTTAAAATTACAAACCGGTATCTGTATGCAAAGAGGGAAGACAGACTGTGTCTGTGGTCTCAGTACCATGCTCACATCCTGCCAAAAGAGAAAACCTGATTCCATTTTGGAGCTGAGGCCTCAGGTCCAATTTAATTTGATCCCCAGATGACCAGGCTGATTAATTATCAGGTCTAGCCTTTCTTCACAGTAAACCTCAATCCCTCGTAATTTGCCATGAAGCTGCTGGGAGCTGGCTGTTTCAGGCATGAATAGCGTAGGTCTTGTTCCAACCTCCCCAGGCCTTATTGAGGCAAGGTGGGGACGGGCTGGCTGCCCTGCAGAGGAGCAGGTGTAATGAGGATTAGGTCACATGGTGGGAAGGGGGCTCAGTGGGCAGGCAGCTGGTGAAATCCCAGGTGTGTGTGAGTTGGCAGGGGCACAAAGAGAGGAGAGCTGCAAACAGCTCAAAGTCCCTGGGCTGTGCAGCTGCTTGTCTGGCACCTGCCTAGGGCCCACCTGTAGTGATGACGGGCACGACCCACTCCTAGGAGCAAGGAAACTTGAAAGGTCTCCTGTAAGCGGCAGCGGCCCCGCCCTTTCCAGGCAGAAGGCTGGAGGCCCCAAGCTTGCCCACGGGCTACTGGGCAACGAGCCCCCTGCCCTTTGCAACCTCCCCATGCTTCAGACAGGGCAGGGCTGGTTATTCTTTTTCACAAGACAGTCCTTGGAGGACTAACACAAAGATACATATTATCTTTCCATTCAGAGGCCTGTTCCCAAGTACACCTAGAAAAGAAGTGAAAAACAAAAAACAAAAGCCGGAGCTGGAGAGTAAGTCAGCAGGCAGAGATACTCAGGGAAAAAACAAAAAACAGGCTCAAGGCCAAGCGGCAAAAATAAATGATGATCCCTTCTCCTGGGCGGAGGGTGGGGAGCCCGTGTAAACAAACTCACAGCATAACAAGCCCTTCTTAATCTGTTTGTGTCCCTCTGCTAATCACTTCTGTGGTTTTTGCAAGACAGAGTCTAGCCTCAGTGCTGAGGCTAGTGTTACAGCTTTAGTGGCTGTGAATTATGGAACCTCTCCTGATCTCCAAGGACAAAAGGAAACTCCTGGCCACAAATCCGAACAGCTGCTGTTCATGCAGGTGAAGCAGCTATCTCCTTCAAGTGTACAGGCTGGAGAAGAGTCCGGATCTCTTATCTTTACACTAAGGCCAACCCCCAGAAAAATTCTGAAGCAGGTTAAAGTCATTCTTGACTACTTACTGCTCTAATGTGGCTTCACCCATCTCCGCTTTTAAGTACAAATAATAGAACTTGCTGCTTTGCTTACACGTGGCATCAATCCCCCTGTTCCTCCCACTAGCAGAGTCCCAGTCTAGGGGCAGGAGAACACTGACAATGTGCACAGCTAACACATACTCACCTATCTAGGCTCTGTGCATCTGGGCATGGCTATGTGACTTTTACTGTCAGGGAGACATAAGCAGAGGATTCTGGGGAAGATTTCTTGGTATAGGCACCACCCTGGATTTTCCCCTTTTTTCCAGCTGGAATGCAGCTGGGGTATCTAAAATACATCTTGTGACTGGGCATGGTGAGTGGCTCATGCCTGTAATCCCAGCACTTTGGGAGGCTGAGGTGGGCAGGTCACCTAAGGTCAGGGGTTCGAGGCCAGCCTGGCCAACATGGCAAAACCCCATCTCTACTAAAAACACAAAAATTAGCCAGGTGTGGTGGCACCTGCCTGTAATCCCAGCTACTCAGGAGGCTGAGGCAGGAGAATGGGTTGAACCCAGGGGACAGAGGTTGCAGTGAGCTGAGAGTAGGCCGCTGCACTCCAGCCTTGGTGACACAGCGAGACTCCATCTCAAAAAAACAAACAAATAAATAAAATGAAATATATCTTGCTTCCAGAGATGAAAGCCATATGCTCAAGGTGGCAAAGCAGGGGTGCAGAAAGAGCCTGGGTGCTCGTTGGCATTGCTGGTACTGTGGTGCCAGCCCTGACTACCTAACCCTGGATCTTTCATTCTGGAGGAAATCCCTGTAGCTCTCAAACCTGAGTGGGCATGTGAATCACCCGGGGGTCTCATAAAAACACAGACTTGTGGGCCCCTCCTGAGAGTGTCCAATTCTGAAGGTCTGGGGTGGAATCCTGAGCCTTGTATTCCTAACAGACCTCTCTTTGAGAACCTCTTGAAGAACTGAGCAGACGCTTGTTGAAGCCACTGTTACGTGGGTTTTCATACACTCGCAGCGGAATTCTGTCTCAAACGATACACTGCCCTCCAAACCCTCAAGGGCGATACACTCCCAGAAAGGGGCTGAAAACTCATTTAACCACAAGGCACAAACACCCAATGAGACTTACAATCTATCTGGATTCTGACCAGAAAGGAATCATTAAGTCAAAGACAAGAATTTCTGCCTTTAACTTGGAGGCATCGTGGGAGCCGAATGGAGAAGACACGCAGAGCAGGAGTGCTTACCCGGAACTTCTGATCTCATAACCAGAGACGCATCACCTCTTCAGCAACTAACTAGGGGACTTCTGGCTCTCTTTCCCTCTTCTTAACAATGGAAGCTGGGGCAAATTCTTTAACCCCTCTGAACCTCAGTTTTCTCATTTGTAAATCTGGACGATAATATTTATGACATGAGCTGTTATAAGGCATAAGGCATGTCAAGGAGAGAGGCAACCTGAGCATCCATCACTGGGAGAGTAAAATGTGTGGGTGAATGTCACAGAGTGTGATGTAGCGATCAGCCACAAAAGTGTAGTGCACAAAACGCAAACATAGATGCAAGCTAAAAACACAGTGCTTATTGAAAAAAGAGAGTCATTGGCCAGGTGCAGTGGCTCACGCCTGAAATCCCAGCACTTTCGGAGGCTGAGGTGGGCGGATCATGAGGTCAGAAGATCGAAGACTATCCTGGCTAACATGGTGAAACTCCATCTCTACTAAAAACACAAAAAATTAGCTGGGCATGGTAGCACGCACCTGTAGTCCCAGCTACTCAGGAGGTTGAGGCAGGAGAATCGCTTGAACCCACGAGGCAGAGATTGTGGTAGGCTGAGATTGTGCCATTGCACTCCAGCCTGAGCAACAAGAGTGAAACTCTATCTCAAAAAAAAAAAGAAGGAAAAGAAAAAAGATATAGAATCATTTTATGAAAGAATTTAAAAATGGATGCATACCAAAAAATATACAGTATGCACAATATTCACAACATGTATAAAAAATACATTAGAATGGTTATCTATGGGGCAAAAGGAATGAAAGCAGGTATGGATATACAAGTTTTTTTGAAAAAAAATGAATGCGTGTCCATCAGATTGACAAAAATCAGTGTCTGACAGCATCAAATTTAAATGAAGACATGGAGGAGAAGGAGCCGCCGTATTCTGTTGATAGGAGAGTCATTTTGTACAAGCCTGTGGTACAGACCACCAGCTGTTCCCATTGCCCAGTTTCCCTTCTTCTAGAAAGTGAAGCCCTGATTGTTTAACTGGCCACGTGGCTGCCTGATAGAAGCACCACTGTGGACTGGAATAACTCCAATTCGTAGCCTCCTTTGAAGCTAGGGGTGGGCAGGTGTATAAGTTGCGGCCAATGGTCTATGATTAGAAGTGTCATTTGAAATTTCCAGGGAGCATCCTTAAATGGAGGGATCCCAGCAAATGGCTGGAGACAAAGGTGGATGTCAAAGAGAGCTGGAAATGATCCACAATGTCTAAAATCTCCCCTTTAGCTGACCCATCCCAAAACAGGGCAGCAAGTGACCCAAAATGCTTATGCTTTCCTTGAAGAAAGAAAGATGGCAGCCCTGGAATACAGAAAATGATCACACAGCATATAACTTGGCATTAGAATCAATACAGTCTAAGAGGAGAAACCTGTTCAAAGGGGGCAGCCATGAACAAATTTAAAGTGGAGAGATCTGAAGCTTCAGCACGGTGGTAAAAGAAGTTGTTATAATTACGTCCTAAACCTCTGCTTCAGCCTGGAGCGATGTTAATAAAAATAGTGCTATTTATGCACTGTTCCATGTATACATTAACAAATAGCTCAGAATTTGTTTTTGCTTATTGAGTGATCCCTTAAAGAAAAAAAATTATGGACCAGGCGCGGTGGCTCACACCTGTAATTCCAGCACTTTGGAAGGCTGAGGTGGGTGGATCACCTGAGGTCAGGAGTTCGAGACCAGCCTGGCCAACATGGTGAAACCTCATCTCTGCTAAAAATACAAAAGTTTGCTGGGCGTGGTAGCGGGTGCCTGTAATCCCAGCTACTTGGGAGGCTGAGGCAGGAGAATCGCTTGAACCTGGGAAGTGGAGGTTGCAGTGAGCCGAGATCACAGCACTCCAGCCTGGGCGACAAGAGCAAAACTTCATTTCAAAAAAGAAAGAAAAGAAAAAGATTACGAATTAAATTTGTTAATATTTCTCTTTCCTAAAAAAGAAGATATTATGGTTCTTAGTTAGCTGACTTGCTTCAATAACAGTTTGTCTACCACTAAAAACCAGAGCCCCACATCTGTTCCTAATAAAAATCTAGAATCAGCAATGCCCATTGCCTTTCAAAACTTATTTTCTTCAGCCCTAAACTATGCACAGACCTGGCCAAAGCTTGTTTCTGTTGTCACCAGGATATAATGGCATTGCATTTATTCCAGGATAAATAAATCAGCAGCAATTCCAAGTAGAATCTGTGTCAGCCACTGAGGCTATTGAAAACTTGAGCCTTAACTACAGATTGATGTTCTCATGTATTAAAACGCTGAAGTATGCCGGTTTTCTGTTTTTCAGTTTGTAACACTCAAGCCATTGTGATACTTTGTTTCAGGTCACATGGCTAAAAGACACTTGATCAAAAAAACAGCTCACATTTTCAGTAAAAACAGATTCTGGAAGCAGCAACCTTAAGACACCCATCCTTTCCACAAGAAACACTTATTTCTAAAACTCGTGGACTTTGAATTGAGCCTGAAAGCAGCAGGCCAGGGCACTACGTAGCAAAGCTCTTTAACTGGAACTGGCCTGTGGCCTGCAGGTTCCTGGAGAAGAGGTTTAGACACGGTCCACAGTCTCACTGACAGGCTGTCTCGTTGCTATGTGAGAACCAGGCGGAGCTGTTTAAAACAGCCTTTATGAAAGCACAGTATATAATTCTGGGTGAAAGTTTAGGGCCACTTTTCCTGGCAGTGACAAACGCTGCATATTTTTCTTTTTCTTCCTCCGAGAACAGTTGATCCTTAATGTTTTTTCAGCTTTGAGCCATTTTCAAAGAGAAGCACATGTTGGCAGCTTCAGCAAACTTGTTTGTCCTAAAGCTACGGCAAAGTAGGATAACGGTGCAAAGCAATGTGCAAAGGACCGGGCGGCTCAGCGTGCACGGGACACAGGGATGCAGGTTGCAGGGAGGAGCTGCCTCAAGACCTCTTATCCTTAGAAACAGCTATGTGGGCGGGGCACGGTGGCTCACACCTGTAATCCCAGCACTCTGGGAGGCTGGAGCAGATGGATCACCTAGGTCAGGAGTTCGAGACCAGCCTGGCCAACCTGATGAAACGTGGTCTCTACTAAAAATACAAAAATTAGCTGGATGTGTTGGTGGGTGCCTGTAACCCCAGCTACTTGGGAGGCTGAGTTGGGTCCGGGAGGTGGAGGCTGCAGTGAGCCAAGATCACTCCACTGCACTCCAGCCTGAGCGACAGAGCAAGACTCCATCTCAACCAAAAAGAAAGAAAGAAAGAAAGAAAGAAACAGCTATGCGCAGCTCACTGCCCAGGAATTAGAACAGGAACTACTGTCTTTTTATGATTCTACGGTGGGCACCAAACACTGCTCACTTCCCACAATGGTATCTCCTCCTTCTATTGCTTACATATAATAGGCATCTTCACGTTACGACCAAATCATTAAAGGACGCTGAACACAACACATTCCCTTTTGAAAGCGGTGCACTGTTTTGTTAACACTCATATTTTTCCAATCCAAGAGTGACACAAATGGAGGGTTTATGGGCATGTGAGGAGGGGACTAAAATGGACAGAAGGAATATGGAAAGGTCATAATTTGGCATCTTAAGAGTAAAGCTGTGCAGGGCACGGTGGGTCAGGCCTGTAGTCCCAGCACTTTGGGAGCCCAAGGTGAGGATATTACCTGAGGTCAGGAGTTGGAGACCAGCCTGGCCAACATATAGTGAAACCCCACCTCTACTAAAAAAAAAAATACAAAAATTAGCCGGGCATGGTGGTGCACGCCTGTAGTCGCAGCTACTTGGGAAGCTAAGGCAGGAGAATCACTTGAACTTGGGAGGCGGAGGTTTAGGGAGCCAAGATTGTGCCACTGCACTCCGGCCTGGGCAACAGCGTGAGACTACATCTCAGAAAAAAAAAAAAAAAAAAGAAAGAAAGAAAAAGAAAAAAAGAGTAAGGCAGGAGGATGACTTTAGGATAATATATTTTTCTAACACAAAACTCTTAATTTGTGATATACAAGAAAAATACTGATTTTCCAAGAGGAAAATGACCTTAAATCCAGCAGGAGTGTGCTGGTTTATACTCCATCAGTGAGCTTATGTATAAAGAAGGAAAGAAGTGGGTTTATGCACAGAAATCTACAGATTTTCCTAGAAAACTCTGAGAGAATTGCTGTTGTGTTCCCAGAAGGCAATTCTTACTTTCCCGTGGAATAAGTAAGAGGCGAGTAAGAATTACCTCCTGAAAAATGGAAGAGTGAACTTACGAGCCAGAAACTAAGAATGGACTAGCATACTAAGGGATCCTCTAAATAGAATGAGAATGAATTGCAAGGTGTCCTATAAGGGCAGAGACTAGGAACTTCTGGCACATGGGTGACAACTCCGGAAGCATCTGTGTTGGGTGCAGGAGTCAAAGGGTGGAAGGAGAAGGGTTGGAGGGGGAGCAGGAAGAGAAGGCAAGTTCTCTACGCTCCCACCAGCCTGAGGGTTTGCCTATGCGCTGTGGAATTGGAAGCTCCAGGTCCAAATCCAAAAGCTGTTGTGGTCAGCTAAAGACTTGTGAGTCCAAGGCCAGGCGCGGTGGCTCACGCCTGTAATCCCAACACTTTGAGAGGCCGAGGCAGGCAGATCACAGGGTCAGGAGTTCGAGACTAGCCTGGCCAATATGGTGAAACCCCTGTCTCTACCAAAAATATAAAAATTAGTTGGGTGTAATGGCGCACACCTGTAGTCTCAGCTACTCAGGAGACTGAGGCCGGAGAATCGCTTGAACCCAGGGGGCGGAGGTTTGCAGTGAGCTGAGATCCTGCCACTGAACTGCAGTCTGGCGACAGAGTGAGACTCGATCTCAAAAAAAAAAAAAAAAAAACCACAGCCGGGCGTGGTGGCTCACACCTGGTGATCCCAGCACCTTGTGTCCTCCCGCCGTAGAGGGCCTGCGGGCGTCTGCTGGCGTCGTCCTCTCAACGTCCAGCTGCTTGTGTTTGTGTCCGCTAGGGTTTCGGGGTTTTTATAGGCACAGGATGGAGGCTGTGACCGGCCAGGCTGGTGCTGGAAAATGCAACATTTAGGCGGGAAAACAGAAATGCCTGTTCTCACCTAGGTCCGTGGGCATAGGCACAAAGATGGAGTCCTAGCCAGGGACCCCGCCTTTCTCTACCCAGCGTTTCCCCCGCCCTGCTCCTGTGTCATTAGTAGAAGCAGCGGGCTGCTTTCCTCCCCTCGCACCCCTAGAGCCCATGGAGACGCTCTGGTGCCGGGCAGGGATCCCCGGTGGTTCAGGGGCTAGGCATGGTGGGGAGCTTTCTCCAGGGGCACTGATAAGTGCCTTAGCAAGTTTGGCAGCGAAGAATATGAACAGAAATCAGCTGGGGGGGATGCTTAGAGGTCCTGCAATTATGCCAGGTAGAATAATGCCAGGGGCTGAGAGTTACTACGATTTATATTTCATGAAATACGATTTCATCCGTATCCAAAGGAAGGTGTGGCTTGAAATACTCGGTTTACGCATACAAAGAACCAGGGAACACAGGATGCATCTCCAGCTAGGGCAATGGCCAATGGTAAGAGAATCCAGAAGACTTCAGCTTCTCAGGAGCACAACCAGAGTCTGGGCAGCACCTCTGATCTTGTGCAGGGTGCTGCGAGAACCATGTGGCCTTGGAAAAGCGTGAGCTGGGCGCCCTTGACTGATGACAGTCAAGAATGGCCACAGGCTGGGCACAGTGGCTCATGACTATAATCCCAGCACTCTGGGAGGCCAAGGCGGGCAGATCACTCAAGGTCAAAAGTTTGAGACCAGACCGGGCAACATTGTGAAAACCTGTCTCTACTAAAAATAGAAAAATTAGCTGGGCACGGTGGTGGCACCTGTAGTTCCAGCTACTCAGGAGGCCGAGGCAGGAGAATTGCTTGAACCTGGGAGGCAGAGGTGGCAGTGAGCTGAGATTATGCCACTGCGCTCCAGTCTGGGCGACACACAAGACTCCATCTTGGGAGTCGGGGACAGCGGGAGGGGGGAAGAATGGCCATAAATTGTCCTCACTTTATTCTTTGTTCACGAATACATCGTTCGACCCATGCTCACTGAGCACCTAATATGTGCCGGCCACACACCATTCTAAGTGCCGCAGATACAGGAATGAACAAATAGCATGTCAATCCCTCCCCTTGTGGTGCCTGCATTTTAAAAAGACAATAGATAGGCTGGGTGTGGTGGCTCATGCCTGTAATCCCAGCAGTTTGGGAGGCTGAGGCAGGTGGATCACCTGAGGTCAGGAGTTCGAGACCAGCCTAGCCAACATGGTGAAACCTCGACTCTACTAAAAATACGAAAATTAGCCAGATGTGGTGGCAGGAGCCTGCAATCCCAGCTACTCGGGAGGCTGAGGCAGGAGAATCGCTTGAACCCAGGAGGTGGAGGTTGTGGTGAGCTGAGAAGGCGCCACTGCACTCCAGTCTGGGTGACAGAGTGAGACTCTGTCTCAAAAAAAAAAAAAAAAAAAAAAAAGCTAACAGATAATGAGATACGCTTTCAAACTGCATAGTGTTAAAGGAAAACTTTTAGACAGAGTTTGTCTCTCAAATAAATTTAAGAGTTTATTTGAGCAAAGTATTCCTAAGTTGGGCAGCCCTCAGAGCCAGAAATTCAGACAGCTCCGCCCAGCAGCAGGAGCTGAACTCACAAGCAAAGTAGAGAAATCACCTGGTTGGCTACAGGGAGGTGTTTGCCTTATTTAGGCACGATGTGATGAATTGGCTGCTTGTGATTGGCTGAAACTTGGCTATTTGTTACAGGATATATATATATATATATACTATTCACTCATGTTTCAGATTGTTTACATACTAAGTTAGGCGGGGACTTTGGGGGGAATTTGTTACATAAGCACACAAAGTACAGAGATAGCCTCAGCGGAATGGCCTCCTATTTATTTTGCTTAAACAATAGTACATTATACAGTTACGAGTGCTAAGAATAAATCTAAAGCACAGAAGGAGGATGGGAAGAGAGTTAGGGGAGGATGGGAGATATGTGTGTCATCTCAGATGGGGCGGTCAGGGAAGGTGTCACTTGCGGGGGTGGCATTTGACTGAAGACTAGAAGAAGCCATGGAAAGAGCTCTGCAGACATGTGCAGAACAGCATTTCAGGCAGAGGGCAGAGCACGTGCAAAGACCAGAGGCAGGGGCGTGCTTGCCACGCTGGAGGGACTGTGATGAGGCCACTGAGGCTGGAATGGGGTCAGAAAGAGGGAGGAGACAGGCCTGAGAGGTGCGGAAAGACCTTGTCATGCAGAGACAGCAGCAATTTAATCATTGGCTTTTACTAAGATGGAAAGGATGAGAAGGTGTCGAGCAGAGAAGTAAAATGACCTCATCTGAAGAGGGTTCCTTCTTGGAAGGGAGAGATTTTGCCATTCAAATCAGAATGACTGTTACCCCTACAAAGAGAGAAAGTCATGATGTGGCAAGGTCCTTTGGATTTGGGAACCTGAATTATTATTTTTTTTGAGGCAGAGTCTCGCCCTGTCCCCAGGCTGGAGTGCAGTGGGGCAATCTCAGCTCACTGCAACCTCCGCCTCCCAGGTTCAAGCAATTCTCCTGCCTCCACCTCCCGGGTAGCTGGGACTATAGGTGCGTGCCACCATGCCTGGCTAATTTTTGTATTTTTAATAGAGACGGGGTTTCACTATGTTGGCCAGGATGGTCTCGATCTCTTGACCTCGTGATCCACCTGCCTCGGCCTCCCAAAGTGCTGGGATTGCAGGCGTGAGCCACCGCACCCGGCCAGAGAACTTGAATTTTTAGAGCATCTGGACATTTCTCCTGCCTTCTCCCTCAGTAGGAAGCCACCTGCAATGAAAGTTCCCTGAAGACGGAACAGGTTTCGAACAGGGCTACAGCTAGGTGTTTCGAGTCCAGCTCTACATGCAGTCCTGAATGCCGAGAGGAATCGTGTTGACCAAGTCAACCAAAACGTGAGGAGAAGCCAGTGAAGTGAGGTCAAAGAGCTGCTCTGGGATTCTGCCTAAAGCTCGCCCTTCAAACTGCAGATACAAAAGGCACAGAAGGCACCCGTAAGAGGATACCGACGACCACTCTTGCTAAGTATTGGAACGAATGGCTGGAAGCCCACACCGGGCATCAGAGGAGACTTTGATGAGAAGGAGCAAGAGGGCCCTCGAATAAGTGCAGTCTCTGCCGAGGCTCAAGCTGCAGACTCAAGTTGCATTTTTCCTTTAAATGTCAGTGACATCCCTGGACCCACTCTCCATCCCCCTATGAGATCAGGGAAAGCCTCTTGTAAATCAGTGGATCTGTTCTCTAGGCCTCTAATCAGGGTTGCACGTAGAATTTTGCAGGACCTACAGTTTTGACTTAGGATTGTCAGCTCCACTGGGCAGGAAAGAGGGGTCCATGGGAACACCCTGAGTCCTCCCACCCTGCTCTCTTCCACAGGGACAAACTGCAGGAGGCCCTCTGTAAAGACCTTTGGACTCTGGCCCTCAAGTAAAAGCCCCTGACAGTAGGGAATATTTCCATTTTAAAAATTTCTTGGCCGGGCGCGGTGGCTCATGCCTGTAATCCCAGCACTCTGAGAGGCCGAGGCGGACGGATCACAAGGTCAGGAGTTCAAGACCAGCCTGGCCAATGTGGTAAACCATGTCTCTACTAAAAATACAAAAATTAGCCAGCCACAGTGACACTCGCCTGCAGTCCCAGCTACTTGGGAGGCTGAGGCAGAAGAATCGCTTGAACCTGGGAGGCAGAGGTTGCAGTAAGTCAAGATTGTGTCAGTGCACTTCAGCCTGGGCGACAGACAAAGACTCCATCTGAATAAATAAATAAATACAATTTCTTTTTTAAGTCTGGGCATGGTGGCTCATGCCTGTAATCCCAGCATTTTGGAAAGCAAGAGACTCACTTGAGGCCAGGAGTTCAAAACCAGTCTGAGCAACATAGCAAGATCCACTACAGAAAAAAAAAAAAAAACCACCAGCCAAGAAA
>PVKP010037101.1:0-21913 GCA_004027715.1 Plecturocebus donacophilus | reverse complement strand
TCGGAGTCGGGGCGGGTTTCCCTGTGCCACAGCAAGGAAGGGGCCGGTAGCGGCCCTGCTATGTCCCCCCCCCCCTTTCCCCAGATGCCGCTAGAGAGGTGGACAGGGATTCTTCAGGGGAGAGAGATCCTCAGAGCAGAGGCCGTCCTGGATGGTTCGGGAAGGACCCTGGACAGGCTGGAGGAAAGCCTCCTTACTCCTGCGGGGACCAGGGAACAGCCTGGCGCCTCTGCTCTTGGCACTGGTGGGGGAGGGGAGACCTTCAGACTGGGGGTTGAGGATTTCGGTACACCCCCTGTTTGCTCTCTGCAGAGCTTTGATGCTCTGGAAGATTTACTTTGCTTTCAAACAGAAAGGTTTGGGAATTATTCAGACTCTCAAGGTTCATTTTTTCTTTTTTAAGTTGTGTTTTCACTTTTCCCTCCCTGCTTTTTTCTCCTGTCTTTTGGTTACTTTTTATTCTTAATTATAAGTCCAGGGAAGAACCCTAGAAACAGTTTGATGTTTAGTTTCCAATTCTGTTATCTCAGAAAAAAAGAAAATGAAGCCCAAGTAGGGGAGCACCTGGACATTTCTGAGCACGTGACGCAGCCGAGTTCCTCGGATGTTCTCTGTTTTTGTTTTTATTTTTGAGGCAGTCTTGCTCTTGTCACCCAGGCTGGAGTGCAGTGGTGTGATTTGGCGATCTCGGCTCACTGCAACCTCCGCCTCCCGGGTTCAAGTGATTCTCCTTCTCCAGCCTCCTGAGTAGCTGGGATTACAGGCTCCTGCCACCACGCCCGGCTATTTTTTTTTTTTTTAAGTAGAGAAGGGGTTTCACCAATTTGGCCAGGCTCGTCTCAGGCTCCTGTCCTCAGGTCGTCCTCCTGCCTTGGCCTCCCAAATTGCTGGGATTACAGGCATGAGCCACCGTGCCTGGCTTTCTGTGTTTTAAAAATGCAGTAATAACAATAACAAAAAAGCTCTCCAGTGATTTTTAAGGCAATCATTCTCGGGGCCAAAACCTACTGTGCTCTCTTCAAGACTGGCCCTGCCAAGACAGCCATTTTTGGAACTGATGATGGGTACTACGAGGGGAGGGGAATAGAGGCGGCATAGGGTCAGAAATGGGTAGGATGGTTTTAGGGTCCTGGAGTGAGAGAAGAATATGGTATGATAATGATATAGCATCTCCAGACATGGCTGCTGTCATCACTTCCTCCCTCACCTGCAGTCCTCCCGGCCCAGCTTTGAGTCTGGGCTGGCCTTAATGCCTTGCCTGGACACCAGGATGTGGTGGCAGTGATTTCAGGGACTTCTGTTTTCTTCTTTTTCTTAAAGACGACAAGGTCTCACTGTGTCATCCAGGCTGGAGTGCACTGGTATGATCAAGGCTTAGTGCAGCCTCAACCTCCTGGGCTTAAGCAATCCTCCTGTCCCAGCTGCCCAAGTAGTTAGGACCATAGGATGCACCACCACACCCAGCTAATTTTTGTAGAGACAGGATTTTACCGTGTTGCCCAGGCTGGTCTGGAACTCCTGGGCTCAAGCGATCCACCCACCTTGGCCTCTGAAAATGCTGTGATTACAGGCATGAGCCACTGCGCCCAGCCAGACTTCCCCTATGTCAGAAACACCTTTGCAGCTTCTTGAGACACCCCCTCTTGGGACTTGGCCACCATCATGTGGGAAGTCCAGGCTATCTGGAGAAGCCATATGGAGGCGTTTTGGATGATAGCACAGCTGAGCTGCTGACAGTCGCTGTCAACTATCAGCCATGTGTGCGATCCATCTTGGAGATCCACTGTATTCCAGCCTCTAGATGACCCAAACTCAGGCTCCATTTATCTGATTATAGCCATGAGACACCCTAAACAGAACTGCCCGGTTGACCCAGTCAACAGATATGTGAACCATAATATATTGTCATCTTAAATGACTTAAGTTTTGGAGGTTTGTTACATAGCAGTAGTTAAGTAGGACTTTATCTCTGGAGCCCTGTCCCTGGGATGGTGCTGAAGAGAAAAGGGGTCCTCTAGGAAAGGAAGGAGAAATTGGCATGCAATCCACTCACAGCAGACAAAGCAGGAGAAGATGGAGAAGCAGGAGAAGACCCAGGAGAAGATGGTGTGGAGAGCCCTGGTGCAGGAAGTACCGCTGGGACCCGTGTGCTTTGAAGTACTGGGGAAAATGCTTCATTTTCCTCTCTTTTTTACTAAAGGATGCTTTTCCTTATGAAATAGATCTGAAGCATTCCCCATGGCAGGCACCCATCACCCCTCCTTCATTTGTGGAGTTGAGTATTACCAGATTTGAAGGGCAGTTAGGGTCACTAGTAGAGTGCTCAGGGTGAGGACAGTGGAGGCTGAGGATGTCTTTTTGAACAGTGGGCTCTGCTGGAAGGTTCACGTCCAGAAGCTAGAAGGGCTGGTAGAAATCCAAGGTCACCAGAAAGACAAACTGGGGACCTGGCTGACTCTGTCCTTGTGCTTTTGTTCCTGGCCTGGCAGAGAGCTAGATGAATAAGTGAAAGCCAACATCATCAGAGGCCCTTGTCGTGGGGTGTCAATTTCTCTGGCCCAGTGGGCTTATTATTTTCTGTTTTCTTTTCCCTGTCACTCCATCCCATCATATCCTCCGGCCTGGGTCCTCCCTGATTTAATGGCCTCTTTGGGGAGTAGTGATCTCAGCTTTTTCTCATTTACTAAACCTGTTTTTTTGGAGCTGGTGTTCTGTCTGGGCCCAGATAGGATTCTGGCTAACATGCCCTCCCTCCTGGGGCCCCCATGCTGGTCTCTGTGTTCGAAGAGAAGATTCCATACACCCCACTCACTGGTAATTGTCGTTTTTGAAAGAAGAACAAAGAAGAGATAAAGTTTCCTTCAGCAAACCCAATGTGAAAGACTCAGATTGAACAGGTAGGTAAATTAGTGAGTTATTCATATTTAGAAGATATTTCTTTAAATATCCATGAGTGCATTTAAATATAATTTGATTTTTAAAAAATAACTGAAGTAGCACTTCTTCTGGCCATATTTATCATGTAAAGTGAGAGGGAGAGATGTTTATATGAAGGGGATCTAGCACAACACGCCTTACTCTAAAGACAAAGAGAGCCCTTGATTGATTTCTCACAGGAGGAGACATTTTTCTACCTTCTGAAGTTAAAAACAAACAGCAAAAGAGGTGAACAAATCCAGACTTTCTGCATTCAATTCACTTCACCAAGTCTTTTTAAAGAACCCATATGTGCTTAGTGGAACTGCCAATAAAGGGTTTCAGATGAGTAGAATAGGCTATGGAAAATCTGTTTTCAAAGCTGTAAGAGAGTGATACTAACATAAAAGAATGTACGATGAGAGAGCATCTTTAATTCTTGGTTCCACATCATTTCTAGAGGACTGGGCGGATAGTCTTAGGTCTCAGGAATGGAAAATTTTGCCAGATCATCTTGGGAGAAATGTCTAGATCTGGAAAGATCTTTACATTCTAGGCCAAACTTCTGCCTCGAGCAAATCCGTTCTGAGAGTAAGTCAAAATCAAATCCACACAACCAAAATAAACAACTAATGAGAGAAGAAAAGAAAAACCAATAACAAAAACCCAACAAGAACAAAAGGCAAAGGAAAAAGAAGAAAAATGTTTGAAACCCCACAAAGCCTCTGTGGAAGGAAACCACAGTTAGAGTGGAGGGAATAGGAGACTGATTCAACTTGATTCAAGCCAATCCAATCCAATCAATATTTATTGAGCACCTACTATGTGCAGACAGAGTGTTAGGCTCTGAGGCTGTGGAGTTGAGCAAATCACAGTCTCTGCTCCTAAGAAGCTACATTTGCAAGTCTGCACAGAATCAGATGTGTGTTTGTTCATACATCAGAGAAGGGCCTATGCTTCCCGGCCCCATGGGAAAGCCCTGCCCTTTCTGACCTCCACTCTGTGCCGCCAGGTTCTCTTGGCTGCACGTAGGGGGATGCTAACGCCCCGTGTGCGGGGTTGGGGGCACACAGGCAGGGGTGGCTGAGCAGTTAGGACCATCTTTCCCAGCACATCTGCAGGAGCCTGAATTTCATGAAGACCTCTTTTTTGTCTCTCCTCACTGTCAGTCTAGCACAAATAATCATTAAAGACCCTTGGCCATGATGGAAATAAAATACAACCAGAGAGCACAGCACAGCCCCTCCATTGAGAGCCCGCGGAAGCTGGGTAAGGCCAATAATTCAAAACAGATGAACGGCCCGGCAAATACTATGGGCTCAGTATCCCAGCCTGACCCGACCTTTGAGACTTGCTGAAAGTTATCCTTGAAATTCCCCAGAACTCCTTGAGTAACTTCTGTAAAAGGCTTATTTATCACAAGGCCATAAATAATATTTGCTAGGTATTTGCTCCATCTATCTAGAAAATGAATTAGGCTAAAAGACATGAACTCAGTGGCTGAGCCGGGGCAGGGGTGGGTGGCCAAGGCTGGGGCAGTTCGCTCAGTTTCAGGCAGGAATAAGGGAGAGGCTGGGAATAGGGAGAAGCTTCTGGGCTCCAACCTTACATATGTGGAGGAGGGTGGGGGAGGGGTGAAGATGGGGCTGCTCAAGGAGTTAGGCTTAATACAACAGATTTTAATTTCATTGATTCTACAAAGAGGTGGCTGTAGACTGCTGTCAAGAGACATAGCTCTGTAAATAATTTGAGTGATACTTTTACACGAAATTGCTTCTGGGCAAGCGTCCCAGGGTATCTGCTCAGAGAGCTACACATGCTCTGTGACTGCCTTCTGTGAAAGCTAGGGGCTTCATTCACTCACTCACTCACTCATGCATTCACTCACTCATGCATTCATTCATTCATTCACTCATGCATTCACTCACTCATGCATTCATTCATTCATTCACTCATGCATGCATACATGCATTCATTCATTCAACAAAGCCATCAAAAGGCTTCGTCCTAGTTCTGTGGAAGGTATAATGATATAAAGGATGTAGTTACATCTCTCAAGGAATCTTTACTGGCAGGGAGACAGGAAAACATGCAGATTCCTAGGACACAATGTAGAAAGGGACACACAGCTTAGGTCAGTACAGGGACAGAGATATAGGAATGCAGAGGACAGTGAGATGACGCCCAGCTTCCAGGGGAGGGCTGCTGGGAGTGGGGAAGGTAGGAGATGAGAGGATTCCTAGAGGGGCTGCACTAAGTGGAATCTTGGAGGCTGGGTTGGCTGTGGCAGGGCAGAGGTGAATCCTTCCAGGCGGAAGGAGGGTGGGAGGATCAATGTAGAGATGTACAAGACTTAGCCCCAAATAGGCTATTTATTTAAAAAGGGTGAGGAAATGGTGGAGAAACTAGGGCCTGAAGATTCTGACTGTGTTCCTGAGAAGGTGAAAGGAAAGGTCTTATGGGCATGAAGAGAAGGAATAGTCCACGGGCTGCCATAGAAGGTGATAGACAGAAGCTGGCGTGCAGGGCTGGTACAGTGGCTCACACCTGTAATCTCAGCACTTTGGGAGGCTCAGGCAGGAGGATTGCTTGAATCCAAGAATTTAAGATCAATCTGGGCAAGATAGTGAGCCCTGAAACCCTGTCTCTACAAATAAAAATAGCCAGGCATGGCAGCAGCACATGCCTACGACCCAGCTACTTGGGAGGCTGAGGAAGCAGGATCACTTGAGCCCAGGAGGTCAAGACTGCAGTGATGATGCAGGTATGGCCATTGCACTCCAGCCTGGGCGACAGAGTGAGACCCAATCTCTTAAAAAAAAAAAAAAAGGAAAAGGAGAAGCTGGCACCCGATTGTGTGGGTGTTTGGGGATGGGGAAGACAGACAAAGGAATCTTCAAGCAATAATGCTAAAAGCATTTCCCCTCATGGCACCTGATGCTGTTAAAGATGAACCTCAAAGTCTGAGCCTGCCTGGCTGGGAGTTGCAAAGAGCAGGGAAGTTAGAAGTGCCCGCCTGGGAGAGAGTATCAGG
This sequence comes from Plecturocebus donacophilus, assembly GCA_004027715.1. Classification (NCBI taxonomy): domain Eukaryota; kingdom Metazoa; phylum Chordata; class Mammalia; order Primates; family Pitheciidae; genus Plecturocebus; species Plecturocebus donacophilus. The sequence goes on along the minus strand of PVKP010037101.1, from coordinate 15,963 downwards.
AAGGAGCATCAACAGCATCTCATGGTTGAGATGCTGCAGACATCTCAACCGTGGGGACAACAGAGGGTGCAGAATGTTTGTGGTCCAGCAGGGGAGAGTCTGAAGATGAGGTAAGACAACAACCCACTTGGCTGAAGTGTAGTAAAAGGCGATATCCAAGCCTGTGGGAGCAAGGAAGAAGGTAAGGGTGAGCGCGTGCCCAGAAAGATTTGGGAGGGAGAGAGGGAAGTGGAGACAGCGCCTGTCCTCATCCTAGTGAAGACAGTGGGCTGCAAGGGGTCCGCCGAGATCTCAGGAGTGCCTGATGTTTTGCATGTGTTTTTATTCTGCAACGAGGACCCAAAGGCTCTGCTGGGGGCTGCACCAGACATTTGCTCCCTGAAGTATATATGGAGCTCTGAGTTAGGTGACTGAGTTGTTTGCCTTTACTTGGGAAGCTGGACTTTGCGATGACAGGCTGGCTGGATAATAGATCAGGGAAGCCGAGCTTGTGCGTGGTCAAGGAGCTTGTTTTGGGGGATACTCTGAGGAGCCTGTCTTGCTGTTCTGTTGTTCTTAGGGGCTTTCCTGTGTGGCTCTCAGTGGATGTCTGCTTCCCCACAGCACAGGATGACTGACTGGGATGAGGCCTCACTCAGCGGCTTTTCATGGTTCCAGTTCTTATCCCACCTAAAGCATTAGAGCTCAAAGGGATCTGAGAGGTCCTATTGGCCTGGGATGCCCTATCCTGTCAATCCAGAAAACCAGCTGTGGTCCCAGTCTCCCATCGCTCCCAGCCTGAGAGGCCCTTGAGGTTTAGGGAGGGCATGTGGCAGTGGCAATGTTGAGGTTTATGGAGGGGATGTGGCAGAGGGCTTCTTCTCCTCACCAGTGCAGGAGGGAAGCATGCCTCAAAAGACGCCTGGGGCCCATTCATTTGGAACAGCTTCTGACTGGCAATGTCATGGGTTTAGGGGCCAGTGCCTGGCACAGAGTAGATAATAAATACTTGTTGAAATGGAAAAATAATCACGTTAGGATTAGAGAAAGAACAAAGTTTAAGGACTTAGGGCTTTTGATTATTTATTTCGAGACAGAGTCTCCCTGTGTCACCCAGGTTGGAGCGCAGTGGCATGATCTGGGCTCACTGCAACCTCCGCCTCCTGGGTTCAAGTGATTCTTTTGTCTTAGCCTTCCTAGTAGCTGGGACTACAGGCATGCACCACCATGCTTGGATAGTTTCTGTATTTTTAGTAGGGACGGGGTTTTGCCATGTTGGCCAGGATGGTCTTGAACTCCTGATGTCCAGTGATCTGCCTACCTTGGCCTCCCAAAGTGCTGGAATTACAGGCATAAGCCATTGCACCTGACCAGGGCTTTTGATTCTCAGTTCATTTTTTTCTCATGTGCCCATGGCCTGTTCTCTCCAGACATTGTCTTTAATGCTTCTATATCTTAAAGAGTTGTGTGTTTCTTACATTTCTTCTCCAAATTCTGGAATCTTCCTCCAGGCCTGAGGCCCTACAAAAAGACACTTTGAGTGTTAGAACAGCACTCACTTACTCTCTTACTTACCGCTTGTTCATTCACTCATCCCTGTCTTTCATGCATGGTGTATTTACTCATTTATGCAGCCATGGAAATCTCTATTGAGATCTATTTTGATGAGTCAGGCACAGTGGAGAAGAGATGGCCTTGATGTTCTGGCAAGAGGAGAGCAGGAGTAAGTGTCAGCCCACCTGCTGGTTCATTCAGCCTTGGGATCAACCTCCGAGGCGGCTGTGCTTTGTCCGTCCTCAGCGTCACATCCTCTTGCTGTAACTGCCTGCTCTCATACTCTGAGACGGGGCTGTCAGGAGACTTGCTTAGGCTGCTGTGACGCAGGCAGAGGCTGCGAAGCACCAGTGCTGTGGGGTCTGCCCACTGTTACTGCACTGGGAACACTGTGCCTGCCACCACATGCAGCCTGGGCTGCTTCTGGTGATGAGTGGCCTCTGTCATCCCAGCCAACAACCTGCCACTCACAGACATGTGAGTGAAACCATTACGTTTTGGAGTTGTTTGTTTTACGGCAGTAGCTGAGTGACGCAATACTCTGTTGTTCTTGAGAGGCTATGATAAGCGAGACTCTACTGTCTTTCCAATCAAAAATCTCCCTTATACCAAGATGCACCTTAGTGAAAGCCCAAAAATACTTCTGCAGGGACCACCTGCAGACCCTGTGTATCATGTGCACATTTTCCTGGGAGCCACATGCTCTCTTATAATCTCTGGACATCAAATCAACAATAAATACTTATTGGATTCCCAGTTGCAAATAAGACTATCTGTAGGGTGTGGGCAGTCACGAGGTTTCCAGGTCTGATAGGAGCCTAGGAGTAGGTCAGGCAGAAACACCTGCATAACATACTCACTTATGCAGAGGCGTAATTGAGTATCTGAGGTCAGCACTTCCAGAAACACCTACATACCCCAACACACACATGTACCCAAGGAGCACAGGAGCAAGGATGCAGCCACCTGTGCTGGCCAACTCAGGGCTCTCTAGTCGTCCCCAACCCTGGAGGATTACCCTTCCTTAGTTGGCCAGAGATGACTCTCCTGCTGCAGGTCCCCAAGTGACATCTCTGTTTGGCCTCCAGGGATCTATCTCTCTGGTAAGGGCAGCATCTCAGATTCTAGGGCAGGAAGGTTCAGCCCAGGAAGCTGTGCTCTGTGTATGCCATCAGGCTGGAGTATGCAGTGTGCACTGTGACTCAGTGGTTGCTGCCTTAGTGAAGAAGGTTAGAGTGAGGCAGGGTGTGTGAGCTCAAATTGGGGCTTAGCCTGAGAGGGTGCCTGGCTTTGTCCAGGGAAGAATTCAAGGGTGAGCTGGTGGTAGAAGAAAATGGTTTTATGAAGGTGGCAGTGTTGCAGCTCTGTGTCTGCTCCTGCTGAGCAGGGCTGCCCCACAGGCGTGTGCTAAGAGTAGCAGCCCAGGGCAGTGCTGCGATCACCTTTATACTCACTTTTCATTACATGCAAATTAAAGGGCGAATTATACCAGAATTTCTAGAAAAGGGTGGTAACTTCTGGGATGCCACGTTGTTGTCATGCAAAGGGGCAGTAATATCTGAGTGTTGCCATGGCAATGATAAACTGACATGGCACACTGGTGGGCGTATCTTATGGAAAGGTGCTTCCACCCTATCCCTGTTTTAGCTAGTCCTCAATTTGGTCCAGTGTCCAAGCCCCACCTCTGGAGTTGAGTCCCACCTCCTATCTGGAGGCGTACGGAGGTACCAAATTGCGCTGGGTACCATGGAGCATGCAGAGAAGATAAATGAATGATGTTGATCAATCAATCAATCAATTGATAACACATAATTATCCTAATACAGTGCTAATAGCAGCTCTTGTTTATTGAGCTCCAGCTATTTTGCAGTCACTGCATGGTAAACACTTCAGGTATGTTTCTGCTCAGGTTCCCTGCTCCCAGTGCTTGCTTTCTTGGCGAGCATCATGAGTGTCCTGCAGGGCAACAGCCCTAAGAGCTGCAGCTAGAACAGGGCACTAACAGCTCTGCGGCACGAGTGATGGAGTTCGAGACAATGCAAACCTGGGTCTGCACAGGAAAGTGAAGCATGCACATTCAGCTGCCCCCTCTCTGGGCTCTCCCACCTCCATCCTCCAGGCTTCCCTCACTCCGTCACCCTGACAGCTTCCTGAACATCCACTCCCCACCCCCCAAAGTGTCCTCATCCTCTATCATAATCCATTTGGGCTCTGTTCTTTGCAACAGACAGTTAAGCCCAGATAAAGGCAGCTAATCTGTCTGTTAGTTCATGTGTTTCTGTGGCAGATAACATAACTCATTACCATGGATACTTTGCAGGCCTCTTGAAGAAGGTCCTTGAGTAGTAACCATCAGGTTGGAATTTGGTTTGTGCCTTGGGAGTCATGGAGAAGTGCTTGGACAGATGGGGGTTCTGTCCTCTCAAAACCATCATGAAGGTGGCTGTGCCACCTCTTAGGCGTGCCTGATGCCAGCCACTAGGAGCCAGGCATTCAGATGGGGCAGTAGAAAATGGAAAAGTCTCAGGCTTCAAGATCAGATGAATCTGAATTTGCCTCTTATAAATGTGTTGATAAAAGAGTTTTACTTAATATCTTGGGACCCTGGTATTTCTGATGTGCAAAAATGGGAAAAGTATACATCATGCAGGCTCAGTGTGAGGATTAGAAAGAATATAATGGGCTGGGCATGGTGGCTTGCACCTGTGGCCCCAGCTACTTGGCTAAGGCAGGAGGATTGCTTGAGACAAGGAGTTGGAGGCTGCAATGAGCTGTGATCTCACCACTTCACTCCAGCCTGGGCGACACCCTATCTCTGAAAAAATAAATAAACAAAAGGAAGAACATAACCACTGTGGGTGCCTGAGTCCTCTTGCCTGAAGCCTCCGGGTGTGGAGACACAGAGGTCCCAAGATTCAGGGGTGCAGGTATTGGCTCCAGAGCAAGGCCTCATAGGCTCAAATGCTGGTTCTGCTCCTTATTGGATGTGTAACCTTGAGAAAGTTACTATCCTGGGCCCCCCTTTTCTTATCTGTCTGGGACAGTGATAGTTCCTACGTCAGAGAGTTGTTATGAGGATTAAATGAGATATTTCAGGTATGTGATGGAGCTGGCAGTGTGCCCGGGTAAAAGGTGGTCAGAGTGGATAGGCATTAGCAAGTGGGGGGAGGCTGTCACTGGCTGAGTGTTGACTCCTTGGGCAGCTTGTCCTTCCTGTTATTGTTGAGCTGCTGCTCTCAGCAAAAGCTCTGAGTGAGTGTGCGTGCGGGGATGGAGTGGCTCAGGTGAGGGCAGGAGCTTGCCTGGACCTGCTTCAGCTCCCGAGGGAAACATCCGGGGGATGTCTCAGGGTCTGATGATTCCAAACAGCTCATCTCAGGAGGCAGAGCAACCACCGAGGCCTGGAGGGCTTCCAAAGGGAGGCTCCAGGAGCGACTGCTAAGGACCTGGGGTGAGCAAGAGTGGAAGGAAGGAGAGGAAACTCCGTGTTTGTGTAGCTCCAACTGCATCCTGCACCCTGCCCTGGGCCCTTTTTTACAGAGACCCCATCTCTATAAAATTTTTAAAAATTAGCTGGGCTTGGTGGCTCAAGCCTGTGATCTCACCTACTTGGGAGGGTAGCTGAGGGAATTGCTTGACACCAGAAGTTTGAGGCTGCAGTGAGGTATATCACACCATTGCACTCCAGCCTGGGCAACAGAGCAAGACTCTGTCTTTGATAAAAATAAATGAAAGGAAGAACATAACCACAGTGGGTCTCTGATGGGGCTGGTGTGAACTGCCCTCTGTGAATCCTCAAGCAACGTGATAGGGGTGTAGTATTATCATCTCCACTTCATGGAGGGAACCCTGAGGCTGTGTCGTTCAGGGACTTGCAACAGTCACAGGAGAGGAAATGTCTGTCTGCTGGCCACCAGAGCTCATGCCCAGTGTGCCACAGCAGGCAGGCGATGACCGTCATGACAAATGATGATGCTTTCTGCATTTTTCAGTTACCAGGGAAAGGAAAGTAGGTGACAGAAGACTGACTACCTGGGATCATCTGGTGTGGGGTTTGGGAACTGGGTCAATCAACAGCAAATACAGGCAACCTCCAACTTGTAGACACAGGCTTAGGGCAGTTTGGATGTGTGAATGTGCTGGGATGTGTTTGGTAATTTGGGAGATAACTGTGCTGCTTTTGCTAAAATTGTCACTGAAACTCCATATACTAAAGACTCCCCCAGTTTTTTTTTTTCTGGAACTCTTCTCAACTGCATTTTAATGTCAGCTTGTTTTCTTGAATGATTTCTCTTTTTCTTCCAGAGAGGGCACTGAGATGGAATGCAGAACAAACAAAAAAGCAAACAAAAATGTGGATGAAGTGAAGATTCCATCAAGCGGAGTTCTGGTTAACTGAAGCCTCCTTGTTGAATGTGGCTTTTCTTCTAGTTCCTGGCATGGGCTTGAGGCTGGGCGTTTGTGTGTCTATGCAACGTGGAGGATTTGTTACTGCTGGTGCTAACCAGAGACTCCCTGGCAGAGGGGATTGTGTGTGTCTCCTGCTGTGTGTGGTCGCAGTTAGCTTCTGGGGTGTTGGGTGTCGGGGCCAGGGGATAAAGGGGCCCAGCAGGTTGGTTTGTCCCTCGTTGACTTCCTGTGGGGGCAGTGGCCCTTGAACAAGAGGATTTCACGGGGCAGGGCCACCCCTGCTCTGCCTTTGCATGTTTTTTCCTCAATGAGCACAGGCTTGTGTGACGAATGCTGCTGATGGCAGGCCCCAGGGAGGGGAGCAGGGGAGGAGGAAGCCATTCGGAGATGGCCTGCGCTTTTACCACTCCGTCTCCAGGGAGCCAAGCCTCTCTGACTACTCACTAGGAGCTGGCAGAGCCCCACACACAGGGGCCTTTTGTTTATTTGTTCATTCTTTGTTTGTTCTTTCATTCCTCCTTCCTCTTCTCCCTTTCTCCCTTCTTTCATTCATCCTTTTGTTCATCCATCCATCCATCCATCCACCCATCCATCCATACATCCAACCACCAATCCATCCATCCATCCATCCACCCATCCATCCACCCACCCATCCATCCAACCATCCATCCATCCATCCATCCATCCATCCATCCATCCACCCATCCATCCATCCACCCACTCATCCATCCATCCATCCATCCATCCAACCATCCATCCATGCATCCATCCAACCATCCATCTTTCCAACCAGGACATTGTGCAAGTGCTTTGGGGGAAAATATATAAGACCAGCTCCTCGCTCTTTCAGAGTTTCCAATCCAGAAAGGGAAAGAAGACAAATGCATGAATAAAACAAAGTAGAAAACCAGCAGGCCACATAATAGAGCACACACGGTTATGGGTAGAGAGAAGGGGTCCTGCCAGTGTTGATCAGGCAGAGGGGGCAGTTGACTTGAACCTGGAGGGATAAGCAAGGAGATTTCAAATGATGGAGGTGACAGGGTTCACCTTCCAAGAAAAAGAAACAGCAAGGGGAAAGATGGGAAGGTGGGAAGTCTTGTGGTTGTTTAGGGCAAGGTGAGTTGTTTGATTTGGCAATGGAGCAGGAATGAGTGGGAGGGGAAGCTGGAGGGATTGTCAGAGTCAAGCTGCAGTGGCCTCTGAAGTCAGGACATGGTGCAGGAGGTATCAGGACCCACTCGAGGCTTCTGGGTAAGCCCATGGCACACCCAGAGCTAAGCTTTGGGACGGCTATGCTGGCAGACCTTTATGGTCTTCTCAGATGCCTCATGTGGAATGCACACTCACTCTTGCCCCCGAACTGGGGCAGCCTGTCATTTATTCCTGGTGGCACCCTCCCCTTCCCACCATGCCCTTTTGACAGCACGACCTCCCATCACCACATGCATCAAGGTGTGAATCCAATGCTTGCAGCACCTGGCGTGGCCAGGTGATTCAGGGACACTGGGTTTTAAGCAAGAAAAACATCGGCCAGAAGAAGGTTCCAGAGCCTCTGGGAGGCAAAGTTGGGGGTAATTAAACTTTGCCAGTGACAGTGAGCGGCACAGAGTGGTGACTGTAAATGTCCCAGTCATGGCTGTCCTGTGGGACCCTGGGCTAGCTTACTTCTAAGGATACTTTCATAAGTACCAATAGGTATTTTCCCCACAATAATTATTCTCTCCCATCCCCACTACCCCTATGCTTTAAATGGCTACTGTGCAACCTTTTTTTGGTGACAAAAGCCCCAGCATGTGAAGGTATTGATGTTGAGAGCCATGGAGACTCCAGTATCTCAGTGCAAATGCATTCTTTAGGTTAGCAAATCCTGATCCTACCAGTTTTTGAGAGATTAGCATCCAGAAGTGAATGGATATGGAGGACTTTTAACAGACAGTTACCAAGCATCTATGTGCAAAGATCCAAGCTGGGGCTGGGGCTGAAGGAATAAAGGTAAACACACCTCAGTTACTGCAATCCAGCAAGAAGAACAAACACAGCTACCATTTTGCAGGTGAGGGGTATTGTCAGGGGTTGTTATGTTTTTCAATGCATAATCTCATTTAAATATATTAAAACTTACTTACATGTTACTAGGATTATCGCCATTTTAGACTGTGGAAGCATGCTCTGAAACATACGTAAATAGTATTAACAACCAAATGAAGGAGAATCTAGGGAGATGGGTAGGAATTGGAGAGGGGTTGAGTGCAGACAGCCAGCCTTCACCTTCTCTGTTGTGATTATGACAAGGTTACAAGGTAGATATGCCGTTAAAAAAATTACTTTCTTTTTTTCAGACTGAATCTTGCTCTGACACCCAGACTTGAGTGCAGTGGCATGATCTTGTCTCACTCCAACCTCCGCCTCCTGGGTTCAAGTGATCCTCCTGCCTCAGCCTCCCAAGTAGCTGGGACTATATGTGCACACCACCACACCTGGCTAGTTTTTGTATTTTTAGTAGAGATGGGGTTTCACCATGTTGGCCAGGCTGGTCTTGAACTCCTGATCTCAGGTGACCTGACTGCCTCGGCCTCCCAAAGTTCTGGGGTTACTTGTGTGAGCCGCCATGGGTGGCCGGAAATGCCATTTAAAATGCGACCCTAGTGGTGGGATTGGAGCAAAAAAAGCCAGTCAGACACGGAAGCAGGAGAGCAAAGTTGAATGGCACCAGGAAAGGCTGTGAGCACAGGCCTGGGTGGGGCCTGTAGGAGGAACGGTGCCCCCTCCACCACTGCATCCATGCCCAGTGTGGTGCTGGTGCAAGTCAGGCACTCTGTATAGGGCTGTCAAATTCATTCTTCTTTCTCATCAGGAGAGTTAGGGACTAGAACCAAAAGAAGCACTGTGGAGGGCAACTACTTTTGTAGAGTTCACTCAGTCAGATGGGATCTGCCCCCTCCCAGGTATAACAGAGGATCCACCTAATTTCTCCACTCAGGTGCCATGGTAAATGTTGCTGTGGCCCTAAAACTGAGTTGAGAATACAAGCCTCCTCTGGTGGGTCGTAGGTGGGCATGTGTCTGTGTGTGTATGCATGTGTGTATGTGCATGCAGGTGTGCATGTGTGTGCATGTGCATATGTGTGTGAGTGCATGTGCACACATGTATGCATGTGTATGTGTTCACGCACGTGTGTGTGCACACATGTATGCATTCATGCGTGCATGTGTATGCATGCCTGTGTACATGTGTGCATGAGTGAGTGTGTGTGCATGCCTGTGTGCATGTGTGTGCCTACATGTGTGCATATGTGTATGTGTGCATGTGTGTATGCGTGTGCATGCATGTGTGTGTGTGCATGTGTGTGTGTGCTTGTGTGTGCACATACACGCTTGGGCTCAGCCAAGCTCTGTTTCCCATGCAAACAGAGCTGGCTTTCCTTGAAAGGTCGGTGACAGCCCAGCCTCCCCTTCACAGGTTGGAGCAAGGCATTAATCTTCTTGACATGGCAGCAGTGGGGGAGGGGTATTTGGGGTGGAAATCCCTCAAACAGGGGCATCCCATGAGCAGAGAGGTCCTTGTCTCATCTGGCTGTATGAATAAGCTTTAGTTTACAAAGTCGGATTGGCTTGAAGAAGACCAAGTAGCATTACAGAAAGCAAATATCATCTCTCTTTTCATTGTGTTCATTTTTGGGGAAGTGGGGCAGGCAGAGACGGATGGGACTCTGTGCCTGTAGAGAACTTGGGAGTGTGTTTTGGGAACAGGCACCCATCTTCTCTGCAGGAGGTGGCGGAGTGGGAGGGTGTGGGAGCCCATTCTGGAGAGAGGGCAGGCCTGGAGAAGTCTAAACTTGCAAAGAGAATGTGATTTATACAGCCAAAAGCTTTCACAAACTACTGGCAAGCTGGTAGAGCCTCCACCCTTCTCTTAGGAAGTCCTCCTTCACCTGATGTCGCTACCTATGTTACTTATCTCTGTTAACCTGTGCTCTGTGGTTACAGGCTGGGGCTGATTGAGAAAAGCTAGGATCCAGAGGCCAGATAGACCCGCAGGATGCCCTCATTTGAGAAGTCTTCACTGACTTCCCCCACGCCTCCAGATTAGATCTCATTTATCTGGAATAAAAACTGCAGGACTGGGGTGAGAAGAGTTACTATAGTGCACAGCTGCGTCACTTAGGGACTTAAGAAGAGGCAGTTGCCGGGCGTGGTGACTCAAATCTGTAATCTCAGTGCTTTGGGAGGCCAAGGTAGGAGCATTATTTGAGTTTAAGAGTTGGAGACCAGCCTGGGAAACATAGTGAGACCTCGTCCCTATCAAAAAACTTAAAAATTAGCTGGGCGTGGTGGTGTGCATCCATAGTCCTTGCTACTCAGGAGGCTGAGGCGGGAGAATCCCTTGAGCCCAGGTGTCCCAGGAAGTCGAGGCTGCGATCGTTCCATTGCACTCCAGCCTGGGTGGCAGAGAAGATCTTGTATCTTAAAAAAAAGAAAGATGAAAAGAGGCAAGCAGTTGTCCCACACTGCGCTGGGACTCCTGCCCTGGCTCCAGCCGTTGCCCCTTAGGGAACACCTTGCAGCCTTTTCTTTCTCCAGCCAGATGTGACCCATCCTAGGCTCCACCTCTTTCTGAAACTTCCAGCCACCTCCACCTATGGGTTGGACCCACACAACTTAATGCCTACTATTTCCCTAATCGTTCCACTCAAGATATCCCAGCTCTCAAGGACTTTAAGCTCTCCTTGGGGCATTGGAATTGACTTATACTCGTCCTTCAGGTCTCAAGCTAAATGTCACGTCTTCAGGGAGGCTGTAGCTGGGATTACAGGCACGCGCCACCACGCCCAGTTAATTTTGATCTAAGCCCTCTAGACGTCATCATCCTGTTTGACTTCTTTCGCGATTTCTTAGACATTCTTGTTTCTGTGTTTGCATGTTTCTTCTTGTCTGACTCTATTGGAAAGTGAATGGCAACAGAGAGGGCACAGCAGCCCACCTTGTTCTCTGCTGCCACCCCAGTGCCTGAAGCGGCACCTGGCACGTGGTAGACCCTCAAAAATATATGTGTTGAAGAAAGCAAATAAATGAATGAATCCTCTTTTGCCCTAGCATGAAAACCAATGCATATGAGCGAATGGGTTGGCTAAATAGCCACAGGCAGCACAGGGAGAAGCGCAAAGGATGGCGCACTGGAGAGAGGGGCTGGGGGAGACCCAGGCTCAGGACTTGGATTTCTTGACTCCACCCTCTGGCTGACCTTGGGCAGGTGCATCAGTCTCCTGGTTGGATGACACCATCTCTGGTCACCTCTAGCCTCTCCTTCTGTGGCTCTCCAGGTCTGCAGGTGAGAGCGCCTAGACCCTCTCCCTGGGCGAGGTGCTCTGGTTGGGCAGGACCTGCCTTGGCAGTGGTGCCTGCGCAGTGTGGAGGTGCTCTGCTTAGCCCGGGGCTGCAGGGCTCTCTGTGGATCGTTAGCGAGGAGAGGAAAGAGGAACAAAGGGGAACCTTTCCAATTATGAATAAGGCAGCAACCCCATCCATCTTAATGAGACAGGGTGGAAAAAACCAGTGGCCAGGCAATGCCTACACAATAGGCTACAATAGAGACCTTGCTTTCCTTTTAACACGGGGCAAAGAGAGACAGACAGAAAGGGAGGAGACTTGCAGTGTGGAAAGCAGTTCCCAAACGTGAGCCTCTGTGCCCCTCATGCAAAGAGTCAGCCTGCTGTGTGGCCACAGCTGTTTGAAAAATGCAGAGGGCACCATGGTCCTTTGCTAGGCCAGGGGATGGGATGGGGTGGGGTGGGGCGACTTCCCTGGCAAAGAGGGGTGGAGCGGCACCCATCCTAACAAGAGCTTTTGTTTCCTGGGTGTGGAGTGGCCCGGTGGGACTGCGCAGAGCTCCAGCCTAGTGACGCAGGACCTGGTACCTTACCCGGGGCTCAAACAGCCCTGTCACCCAGCATCTCCCCTCCTCCACACACCCTGACACTGCTACCACGGCCCATCCAAGGTCTTCTGAGTCCTGGCACTCAGTTTCTCTACTTCTTAGCCTTTGGGCAAATTGCTTAATGTCTCACCTTGTTTCTTTCGAACTGACTTCCCTGGCAGACTTGCTGAGAAGATCACGTTGTGCCAGTGCACGAATAAACCGTGATCAGGGCATCTGACACAAAGCAGGCATTCAGCGAATCTTAAGAATCAGAATCAGATCTGGCTTCAGTTCGAGGATGGCCCAGTGAGGTCTCCTGCAGGAGCCGGGGCTGTCGTGAGAAGGGATCTGTCTCTGTCTGCTGTCATTCCCTGGGGCCCGGCACTGAGGAGCTGAATGAGGGGCTAAAAGGCTGCACTGTAATCATTTTGTTGAGACAGCATGCTCTGCAAGGGTTGGTCATCCCTGGGAGGTGGGGCATTGTCCTTCCTTTTGGGGAATGTTGCACCCTTCCCCCAACAGTAGGTTCCCCTGCTGCTGGGCTCAGCTGGGAGCTCGGGGCCATGCGACTGTGCTTCTGGTTACTCTTCTCCTGCTGCATGGGAGATGTGGAGGGAGAGACGTGGGAAGCACCGAGCATGGGCTCCTTGGCAGAACCCCAGGAGATGCACTGTACAGGGGTTCACTGGTGGGAAGGCTTGAAGCACACAGGCAGGGCTGCAGAGAAGGAAAGACGCTGGTCTCTCTGGCCATCTCTGCTTAGGCTGAGGTTTCCCGGGGGTGGTGCTGGTGAGGACATCAGAAGGACTTCGACACAGGGGAAGAGGAAAGAAGAGGAGCTATGAGCAGACCCACAGGGCCTGGGATGGGGCGGAGAAGTCTCTGTGGAACTAGGCTCAGCACTCACAGGCTGATGCCCTCCCGGTGAGCTGAGGCTGGATCCAACTTGGAGCCAAGACTCCTGCTCACAGTTGCTGCACTTCTGCCCTGAGCCCTGTCGGCTTTGCAGGAAATCCAGCCCTGCTGGATCCTGCCTCACGTCCCCACACACTCCCTGATGTCTAAGCCACCCAGCTCCCTGCCTCTCCTCTCTTATAGGGTGACACAAAGCTTGACCAGCATTCCTGAGAATGAACACCTCTAGGCATCTGCAGGGAGGAGCTCGGTTGCTCTCTGCAGCACCCATGGCAGCCTTCTACCTCCCTCCTGTCCCGGGACAGCGTCCAGTCCAAATGGGAAAGGTGTGTTTTGTGTGGCAAGTTATTGCAGAACGGATTCCCGCAGCCCAGAAGGTGCAGCTGCCAAGTGCTCTCCGGGGATGACAGGTATATGACCTTCCAAGCTCTCCTCCTAGCCCGGCTGCCTCAGGCAGTGCATGTTCCATGCTGAGGAGGGCCAGGAGGGTGGAGGAGCCCAGAGAGCCAGCTGGGAGGAAGTCTAGAGTCCTGGTGTCCACCTGTGACTTACTGTGAGACCTCGGGCAGGCTGTTGAGCCTCTCTAAGCCAATTTCAGCCCTCCTATGCACCCTGTCCAGAGGTAGGGCAGGTGGCAGGTGGAAAAGGCTCTGAATCTCTTCTCTTAGGTGGGGCATATGGTTCAATGAGTAGCTGCCCAGGGAGGTGGCAGGAGCCCAGAGAAAGCAGCCTGCGGTGTGAGGGGAAGACGGAGCGTCGAGGAGGGCGTGTGCATGAGCCAGCAGGTGAGGGCGAGCACGAGAGGACACGCTCTGAGCACAGAACCTTGCACACAGTAGGAGCTCATTAAATATTTGCTGATTGATTGTTGGCCTGAAATTTCTTGCTCCCTCGTTGGCGTATGTGTGGTCTGGAAGAAAGAGAATATGACTCCACATGCATCACAAGCTGGACAATGGGGGCAATTATCCAGAAACCGTGAGCCATCGTGCACCCCCCGCCCCGAGCCTTTTGCAATCATTTCCTGACACGTTCGATGAAGTAGGATTTTTAAGAACCTACGCCACAGAGGTTAATACCAGAGGCCCACATTGTTTCCTCCCCCCAGAAAAGACTGATGCTGTTCTGTGTATCTATCTCCTTTTCTTTAATAATCTTTAATTCTTTGCAAAGGTGATATATGATCATTGTGGAAATTTTAGAAAATGAAGAAAAGCAAAAAGAAGACAGTGTAAATCACCTATGATCTCAACACCCAGAGGTAGCTAACATTTCAGCGTACCTATTTCAGGATTTTTAGCTTTTTTTCTTCTCTCCTTCCTTCCCTTCCTCTCTCCTTTCTCTGTCTCATCCTTCTTTTCTTTCTGCAAAATTGGATTCATATGATATATTTCTATCCCATATTCTCGATAAATATTCCCTCCCTCCCTTCCTTCCTAAAGCCTTTATTTCTTGAATGCTTAGCAATGTCCTATGGGACAGCAGAGGAAGCATGGTCCGAGTTTTCTTTTTACATAAAATATCAAAGTTTCAAAGGACCTGAGCCTATCTAGCCCAATCCCTTCACATGTTTAGGACTTGGGACTCGGAGCGAGGAAGAGATTGTGGAAGGCCACGGAGGCTGGAAAACTGGACTCCTGGCCCAGTGCTCTTTCCCTGATCGCAGGTGCCTCACATAGGTTGACCTCAGTATCCTTCCTTTTCCTAAGTAAAACTCCAAGTAATAAAGACTGTTCTTTAGTCAACCACTGCACCAGGGCGCTCTTGTATTGAAAATGAAGCCTGCGCTTCCTGTTTTCAGTGGCAGCCTCACTCCCTGCCCCTGGACAGATGCCCCAGTGGCTGGTGTCAGCTTTAGGCCCTTTCCTGGGCACTGGGATGCTCTGGTTGCTGGTCCTGGGAAGTAGCCCGGTGCCCCCATGCCGACTAGCCTGCCCCTCTTGAAACCTGAATATGGACTTTGTCTGGCGGGCTCCACTCTGCTCCCAATGGACGGAAGCCAGTCATTTGGCAAAAATTAGCTCAGTTGCCACCATTGTTCTTAAAGAGGCAGGGCTGAATGGGCCAGGGGACTAATGTATTCTACTATGCCCCTTGGGCTGGCCCCTGAGTGTGGGCAGAGGTCTGCATTCCACAGACCACCGCTCCCCCCACTCCAATCCCACCAAGCCCTCTGCTCTCCAGCCCCTTGGGCCCCCACCCCAGGGGGGAGAAGAGTCCCTGAAACCAGTCATGGGAAGGCACCCCATCTGGCACCTGGTGTGGGTAGGAGAGGAGTTGAGGGTGACTGGGAGACTGGAGAGAGGGCCAGCAGTGGAAAGGGGGCATGGGGACCCTGGCAACAAGGGCAGCCTGGATGCTAGAGGAAGGCCAGAGGTGGTCAGTGGCTTCCCTGTGACAGGGACACCACCCTGCCTCCCAGTGATTGTGCCTTGTGTGCCTGCAGCTCCTTCTCCTCTGCAACCCCCTCCCGGCAGGAACCGTCTTCTCCAGAGGACGTGGGGCCATGGGACTTGTTTAGAGCAGCCTGTAGATTTCTCACTCTGGGGTCAGTGATGCCCGAACCTTGAGAAATATGACGTGTGAGAGACAAGTGGGAGAGAGGCTTGCAGACAGAGAGGCTGCACGCAGGCATCCATCATCAGTGCCCTTTTAAGTCGGGAACAGCGGTTTGTGTGAGTCTCTGGGTCCTTACTTCTGGTTCCTGTGTTTCGCAAAGCTAGGGCTCCGTCCAGGACTGCCCTTCGCCGTAGGGAGGCTGGAGGAGAGCAAGGAGGGAAGGCAGGAAACAGCCGTCCCAGCTCAGGTGTCTTTTCTTACAAGACAGAGGTTTGCAAGTGTGACTGACCTGGTCCCAGGGCTGCGTGAGCTCCTTCTTCGGAGTGCTCTCTCCTTACGGGTGTTGGAGCTGCCTGGCTCCACCGCTCATCATTCCTCGATTTCAAGTGTGCTTCCTCGCATTAACAACCCCCACCCAGACTTGGGGAGAAACATCAGAAGGCTCAAAGCCTGCTTGTTCAGAATAGTCTGGGGGGCTTGAACAAAATGAGAGGGGTAGGGGAGGGGAGAGAGAAGGAAGAGAGAGAGGGAGAGAGGAAGAGAGAAGGAGGCAAGAGGGAGGAGGAGAGAAGGAGATGGGGAGAGAGAAAGAGGAAGAGAAGGAGGTGGGGGAGAGAGAAAGAGGAA
>PVKP010037100.1:0-21910 GCA_004027715.1 Plecturocebus donacophilus | reverse complement strand
CTTGTTAGTTGTATTCCTAGATATTTTATTCTCCTTTCAGCAATTGCAAATGAGAGTTCACTTATGATTTGACACTCTGCTTGCCTGTTGTTGCTGTATAGGGTGCTAGTAGTTTTTGCACCTTGATATTGTATCCTGAGACTTTGCTGAAGTTGCTTATCAGCCTAAGAAGCTTTTGGGCTCACATGATGTGGTTTTCTAGATATAAAATCATGTCATCTGCAAACAAAGATAATTTGACTTTCTCCTTTTCAATACCCTTTATTTTTTCTCTTCCCTGATTGCACTGGCCAAACATCTACCTCCTATGTTGAACAGAAGAGGTTCAAAAGGTTAACCTTGTCTTGTGCTGATGTTCAAGGGGAATGCTTTCAGCTTTTGTCCATTCAGTATGATATTAGCTGTGGGTTTGTTATATGGCTTTTATTATTTTGAGTTATGTTCCTTCAATGCCTAGTTTATTGAGAGTTTTTAACATAAAGGAATGTTGAATTTTATTAAAGCCCTTTTCTGCATCTTATTGAAATAATCATATCTTTTTGTCTGTAGTTTTGTTTATATAATGAATCACATTTATTGATTTGCATATGCTGAACCATCCTTGCATCCTGGGATGACACTAACTTGATTGTGGTGGATAGCATTTTTGGTGCACTGCTATATCTGGTTTGCAGTATCAAGGAGATATACATATACATATATATATATATATATATATATATATATGTATGTATGTATTATTTTTATCTCTGCCAGGTTTTGGTATCAGGCTGATGCTGCCCTCATAGCATGAGTTAGGGAGGAGTCCCTCCTTTTCAATTGTTTGGAATAGTTTCAGTAGGAATGGTGCCAGCTTTTCTTTGTACCTCTGGAGGAATTCTGCTGTAAGTTCATCTGGTCCTGGGCTTTTTTTTTTTTTTTGGTTGGTAGGCTATTTATTACTGCCACAATTTCAGAACTTGTTATTGCTCTGTTCAGGGAATCAGTTTCTTTCTGGCTCCATCTTGGGACGGTGTGTGTATCCAGGAATTTATCAATTTCTTCTAGATTTTCTAGTTTATGTGCATAGTGGTGTTTATAGTATTCTCTGATGATGGGTTGTATTTTTGTGAGTTCAGTGGTGATATCACCTTTATCACTGCTGATTGTGTTTATTTGATTCTTCTCTCTTTTGTTCTTTATTAGTCTAATAGTTGTTTATCTATTTTATTATTTTTTTAAAAAAAACTATCTCCTAGAATCTTTGATATTTTTGAAAAGATTTTTGTATCTCTATCTTATTCAGTTCAGCTCTGATCTTATGTCTTGTCTTCTGTTAGCTTCGGAGTTTGTTTACTCTTGGTTCTCTATTTCTTTTACTTGATATGTTAGGTTGTTCAACTGAGATCTTTATAACTTTCTCATGTGGACATTTAGTGCTATACATTTCCCTGTTTATACTGCTTTAGCTGTGTCCTAGAGATTCTGGTACATTGTCTCTCATTGGTTTCAAAAAACTTCTTTTTTTTAAAGTTTTCTTTTTTTCTTTTTGAGATGGAGTCTCACTCTGTTGTCCAGGCTGGAGTGCAGTGGTGCGATCTTGGCTCACTGCAACCTCTGCCTCATGGATTCAAGTGATTCTCCTGCCTCAGCCTCCCAATTACAGGTGCCCGCCACCACACCTGGCTATTTTTTTTTTTTTTTGTATTTTTAGTAGAGATGAGGTTTCACTATGTTGGCCAAGCTGGTGTCAAACTCCTGACCTCAAGTGATCTGTGCACTTCAGCCGCCCAAAGTGCTGGGATTACAGGCATGAGCCACTGCACCCAGTCCAAATAATTTCTTGATTTCTGCCTTTATTATTCACCCAGGAATTATTCAGGAGCTGACTGTTCAATATCTATGCAGTTTTGTGGTTTTGAGTGAGTTTCTTAATCTTGAGTTCTAATTTGATTGCGCTGTTTTTGAGAGACCTGTTGTAATTTCAGTTCTTTTGCATTTGCTGAGATATGTTTTACTTCTGATTATGTGACTAATTTTAGAGTAAGTGCCATGTGGTGATGATAAGAATGTATATTCTGTTGTTTTGGGTGGAGAGTTCTGAAGCTATCAGGTCTGCTTGATCCAAAGCTAAGTTCAGGTTCTGAATATATCTATGTTAATTTCCTGTTTTGATGATTGGTTTAATATTGACAGTAGAGCATTGAAGTCTCCCACTATTATTGTGTGGAGTCTAAGTCTCTTTGTAGATCTCTGAAAGCTTTCTTTATGAATCTAGGTGCTCCTGTATTGGATACATATATGTTTAGGATAGTTAGCTCATTTTGTTGAACAAAACACTTTACCATTATATAAAGCACTTTTTAAAAATTCCTTGTTGGTTTAAAGTCTGTTTTGTCAGAAACTAACATTGCAATCTCTGCTTTTTTTCTGTTTTCCATTTGCTTGGTGAGTTTTCCTTCATCCATTTATTTTGAGCCTATGTGTGCCTTTGCATATGAGCTGGGTCTCTTGAAGACAGGATACCAATGGCTCTTTACTCAGTTTTATGTGTAAATTTAATCTTCTCATCATGATGCTAACTATTTTGTAGACTTGCTTTTGTGGTTGCTTCATAGTGTCACTGGTCTGTGTACCTTAGTGTTTTTTAATTTTTATTTCTTCTCTCAGATGGAGTCTCACTCTGTTGCCCAGGCTGGAGTGCAGTGGCACAATTTTGGCTCACTGCAAGCTCTGCCTCCTTGTTATTCCCCTACCTCAGCCTCCTGAGTAGCTGAGATTACAGGTGCTTGCCACCATGTCAAGCTAATTTTTGTATTTTTTGTGGAGATGGGGTTTTGCCATGTTGGGCAGGATGGTCTCAAACTTCTGACCTCAGGTGATCCACCTGCCTCGGCTTCCCAAAGTTCTGGGATTACAGGCATGAATTATCACTCCTGGCCTTGTGTATTTTTGTAGTGACTGGTAACTTCTTTCTTTTTATATTTAGTGCTTCCTTCGAGAGCTCTTGTAAGGCAAGTGTGGTGGCGACTAATTCCCTAGTATTTACTTGTCTATAAAAGATCTTATTACTTCTTTGCTTATGAAACTTAGTTTGGCCAGATAGGAAATTCTGGGTTGGAAATTATTTTCTTTAAGAATCTTAGGTGTCAGGAAGGGGTCCAGTTTCTGCTTTCTGCATATGGCTAGTCAGTTTTCCCAACACCATTTATTAAACAGGGACTCCTTTCTCCATTGTTTGTTTTTGTCAGGTTTGTCAAAGATCGGATGGTTGTAGATATGTTGTGTTGCCTCGGTTGGGGGGAGATAGCATGAGGAGAAATGCCAGATACAGGTGAAGGGGAGGAAGGCAACAAATCACACTGCCATGTGTGTACCTATGCAACAATATTGCATGTTCTTCACATGTACCCCCAAACCTAAAATGCAATAAAAAATAAAATTAAAAAAAAAAAAGAATTGGCTCCAATCTCTTCTGGCTTGTGGTTTCTACTTGGAGGTCTGATGTTAGTATGATGGACTTTCCTTTGTAAGTGACCTGGCCTTTCTCTTTGGCTACCCTTAATGTTTTTACTTTCATTTCAACCTTGTAGAATCCGGTGATTATGTGTCTTGAGTTGGTCTCGTGCAGTATCTTACTGGAGTTCTTGGCATTTTCTGAATTTGAATGTTAGCCTGTATTGCTAGGTTGAGGACATTCTCCTGAAATATGTTTTCCCACTTGGTTCAGTTCTCCTCTCCTCCCCAAGTTGTCTGTAGGTTTGGTCTTTTTACATAATCCCATATTTATAAGAGGTTTTGTTCATTCTTTTTCAATTCTTTTTCTCTATACTTGTCTTCCTGTATTATTTCATAAAGATAGTTTTCAAGCTCTGAGATTCTTTATTCTACTTGGTCTAGTCTGCAACTGATACTTGTGATTGCATTGTGAAGTTCTTGTGTTGTGTTTTTTGGCTCCATCAGGTCAGTTATGCTCTTCCCTAAACTGGCTATTCTGGTTATCAGCTTCTGTATTATTTTATCGTGATTCTTAGCTTCTTTGCATTGGGTTACAACATGCTCCTTTATCTTAGCTAAGCTCATTATTACTTACTTTCTGAAGCCTACTTCTGTCAATTTAGCCATCTCTGCCTCAGCCCAGTTTTGTGACCTTGCTGGAGAGGTATTGCAGTTGTTTGGAGGAGAAGAGGATCTGGCTTTTGGGTTTTCTGCATTCTTGCATTGGCTTTTTCTTGTCTTTATAGACTTATCTACCTTTGATCTTTGAGGTTGCTGACCTTTGAAAAGGGTTTTTTGGTTTATTTGTTGTTGTTGTGTTGCCGTTGTTGTTTGTGTGTTTGTTTTTTGTTTTAACAGTCAGGTCCCTGACTGTTAGCAACCATAGGGCTGCTGTGGTCTGCTGGGGGTCCACTCCAGACCCTAGTTGCCTCAATTTTTCTCCTACCTAGAGGTATCACCAGTGAAGGCTGCAAAATTGCAAAAATGGCAGGCTGCTCCTTCCTCTGGAAACTCTATCCCAGGGAAGTACTGACCTGTTGCTGGCTGGAATGCTCCTCTAGGAGATATCTGGAGATTCTTGTTTGGAGGTCTCACTCAGTCAGGAGGAACAGGATCAAGGACCCGCTTAATGAATCAATCTGGCTGCTTTTTGGCAGAGCAGGGGACCCTACTTAACGCAGACCACTTGTATTCTTTAAAGCTGGCATGCTGGCCTGGCTAAGTCTGCTGCACTGCAGAGTTGGCAGCTGCCCTCTTCCTCCGAGCTTCAACCCAGGGAATGCTCAAGGCTCTGTCCTTAGAACCCTGGCTAGAATTGCAGAAGCTCCTGTAGGGAGGTCCCACACAATGAAAAGGAATGGATTGGGGTCCCAGTTAAATAAGCAGTCTGTCTATGATTTGGCAAGGCAGATGTGCTGCATTGTGCATTGTGGGGGCCCCTTCCTCATCTGGATCATTTGTATTCTCCAAAGTCAGTAGGATGGAATGGCTGAGTCTACCAAACTGCCAAGATGGTGTCTGCCCCTCCCCCCAGAACTCAAGCCTGACTCAGGAAGACTCCAGCCTGTTGCCATTGGCTGGCTGGAATTCCAAGCCAGTGGGTTTTAACTTTTGACGTCCCATGGAAGTGGGGCCCACAGAACAATGCTGCTTGGGTTCAGCCCCATTCCTAGGGATATGTTCAAATGAATCTCCTGCCTTGTTGTGGATTCTGGGACCAGAATACGTAAAACTCCTGGTTCTCTGTGTGTGCCTGAGTGGCTTTTCTGTCAAGACACCACATAGCTCTGTGTATCAAACCTAAGACCCTGGTGGCATGGGCTCATGAGGGTATCTCCTGATACACGGGTTGTGAAGATCCATGAAAAAAGTGTGGTTTCCCAAGTGGGGTTGCAGTCACTCACTGCTTCACTTGGCTGGGGGTGGGGGTTCCTTTGATTCTGTGCTGCTCCTGGGTGGGCTGTTGCCCCACCCACCTTTTCTTCATTCTGTGTGGTTGTTTACCTAGTCAGTCCCAATGTAGAAACCTGGCTATTTCAGTTGCAGGTGCTGAAACCACTCACTCCTTTCATTCTTCTCCATAAGTACTGCAGATTGCAGCTTCTTCTAATTGACCATACTGACCCCCTCTGGAATTGTTTCAATAGGTTTGGTACCAACTCTTTTTTGAATGTCTGATAGAATTCAGTTGTGATTCCATCTGGTCCTGACTTTTTGTTGTTGTTGGCATTTCTAAAAGTACCATTTCAATCTCACTGCTTGTTATTGGTCTGTTCATAGCTATAATTTCTTTCTAGTTTAATCTAGGAGGGTTATATATTTCCAGGAATTTATCCATCTCTTCTAGGTTTTCTAGTTTGTGCGTGTAAAGGTTCACAGTAGCCTTGAATAATCTTTTGTATTTCTGTGGTGTCTTGGGCTCAAGGTCTGCTGTTCAGATTCTTTTGTCCCATGAGATGATCTCTTGATGTGGTACTCTTCCACTTCCCCTAGTGTTAGGGCTTCCCAAGAGCCAGACTATAGCAATTGTTATTGTTCTACTGGGTCTAGCCAACCAGTGAAGCTACCAGGCTCTGGACTGTTACTGAGGAATGTCTGTAGAGTCCTGTGATGTGATCTATCTTCATGTCTCTCAGCTGTGGATATCAGCACCTGCTCTGGTGGAGTAAGCAGGGAAGTAGACTGTGACGATCCTTGGTGGTAGTTTTGTTTAGTGCACTGGTTTTTTTGAGTGCTGGTTGTGCTAGTAGTGAAGTTGTCACATAGGCAGACTCAGGACCTCTGGTTACCCAGAATGTTAAAATTGGTGGAATTAGCTGATGTTTTCTCCTTTCTTGGAGTGAAATTGTTCTTTTATGAGTTGTTATAGTGGCTTCAATTGATTGGCCTCCAACCAGGAGGTGGTGCTCTCAAGAGAGCATCAGCTGCTATAGTATAGGGGATACAAGCTTGCACCAGGGTCACCTGGATAAGTATTCAGGTTTCTCAGGTGATGGGTAGGGACATAGAATTCCCAGAAGATTATATGTTTTCTCTTGGCTAAGAGGGTGGATAAAGAAAGACAATCAGGTGGGGCCGGGCATAAGTGTGTCTGAGCTCAGACTCTCCTTGGACAGGGCTTGCTACAGCATCTGTGGGGGATGGGGCGTGGTTCTCAGGCTAATGAAGTTATGTTCCTAGGGGGATTATGACTGCCTCTGCTGCATTGTACAGGTCACCAGGGAAATGGAGGAAAGCTGGCAGTGACAGGCTTCACTCAGCTCCCAAGCAGCCTCCAAGGTCAGTCTCACTCCCATCATACCCCATCAACAGTACCAAGTTTATATCCAGGTAGCCAGTGAGCAGGGCTGAGATCCTGCCACAGGCTACAAGCTTCCCTACTGAGAAAGCAAGCCCTCCCCAAGGACCTGCATGAAATAAAGTCAGAAATGGCTTCCCTTGGGACTGGGAATACCTATAGTGCTCTGCCCTCTGCTTCTTCTACTTTTATATTTTGCTCATTGCTCAAAATTTGTTTCAGCTCTAGTTAAGGTTAAATCCTTCTCCCATGATCTAGAGTTTCAGGTTTCCCAGTAAGGATGTGTGTTCAGAGTGCCCCTCATGCCTTGGGCACTCACAGTTTTTTAGACTGTTTCACGAAGTTTGCAGTGGCAAGCCACTTCTTCCAAAGGCGCTGTGAATTCTTCTGGTTTTCCTGGTATGTTTCTGCATTAGTTCTTGGAGGAAGGTTCATGGTATGAGTCTTCACATGCTGTTGTGTCCATCTGAGTGGGAGCTCAAGTTAGTCCTGCCTTATTCACCATGTTTTTTATTTTTTGCTCCAGGTTTGAGGTTATTTTTTGAATATTTGCATATTTATAATGAGATAGCTCAGCGATGGAACCCAAATCTGAACAAAAAATTTATTTTTGTTTAATATATATACTTTATGCACATAGACTGAGATTATTTTTTTGATATATATTTTATTGCGATTTAAGTTTTGGGGTACATGTGAAGAACACACAAGATTGTTGCATAGGTACATACACGATAATGTGGTTTGCTGCCTTTCTCCCCGTCACCTATATCTGGCATTTCTCCCCATTTCATCCCTCCCCAACTCCCCAACCCCCACTGTCCCTCCCCTAGTTCCTGGCCACAGACCCCAGTGTGTGATGCTCCCTTCCCAGTGTCCATGTGTTCTCATTGTTCAACACCCACCTATGAGTGAGAATATGCAGTGTTTGATTTTCTGTTCTTGTGTCAGTTTGCTGAGAATGATGGTTTTCAGGTTCATCCATGTCCCTACAAAGGACACAAATTTATCGATTTTTATGGCTGCATAGTATTCCATAGTGTATATGTGCCACATTTTCCCTGTCCAGTCTATCATCGATGGGCATTTGGGTTGGTTCCAAGTCTTTGCTATTGTAAACAGTACCACAGTGAACATCCGTATGCATGTGTCCTTATAATAGAACGACTTATAATCCTTGGATATATACCCAGTAATGGGATTGCTGGGTCAAACGGAATTTCTATTTCTAGGTCCTTGAGGAATTGCCACACTGTATTCCACAATGATTGAACTAATTTACACTCACACCAACAGTGTAAAAGTATTTCCATTTATCCACATCCTCTCCAGTATCTGTTGTCTCCAGATTTTTTATTCAATATTTGATTTATTTTAACTTTTATTTTGAGCTTGGAGGTATATGTGAAGGTTTGTTAAATAAATAAACATGTCACGGGGGTTTGTTGTACATGTCATTTCATCACCCAGGTATTAAGCACAGTAACCAATAGCTATTTTTTTTCTGCTCCTTTTTCTCCTCCTTTTTAGATGGAGTCTCTCTCTGTCACCAGTCTGGAGTGCAGTGGCATAATCTCGGCTCACTATAACCTCTACCTCCCGAGTTCAAGCAATTCCGCTGCCTCAGTCTCCCAAGTAGCTGGGACTACAGGCATGCACCACCACACCCAGCTAAATTTTGTATTTTTAGTAGAGATGGGATTTCACCATGTTGGCCAGGATGATCTCAATCTCTTGATGTTATGATTTGCTCACCTCGACCTCCCAAAGTGCTGGAATTACAGGTGTGAGCCACCTTGCCAGGCAGATTTCAATTCTTTTGTGTTTGTTGAGTCTTGGTTTATGTGACCAATCTTAGAGTATGTGACATGTGATGATGAAATGAACATATATTCTGTTATTTTTGAATGATGAGTTCTAAAAGGTCTACAGATCCATTTAGTCTAAACTTGAGTTTAGATCCTGAATATCTTCATTAATTTTCTGCCTTGGCGATCTGCCTAATACTGTCAGTGGAGTGTTGAAATCTCCTACTACTATTATGTGGAAGTCTACATCTCTTTGTAGGTCTCTAATAACTTGCTTTATGTATCAGGGTGCTCCTGTGTTCGGTGCATATATATTTAGGATAGGCAAGTCTGCTTGTTGAATCAAACCCTTTACCATTATGTAATGGTTTTCTTTGTCTTTTTTGATCTTGAAATCTGGTTTGTCTGAAATTAGGGTTGCAACCCCTACTTTGTTCTGTTTTCCATTTACTTGTGTAGACTTTCCTTTATCCCTTTATTTTGAGATTATAAGTGTTATTACATGTGAGACAGGTCTCTTGAAGACAACATAGTATATTATTGCACTTTTTTTTTTTTTTAAATCTAGTTTGCCATTCTGTGCCTTTTTAAATAGGGACACTTAGCCCATTTACAGTCAAGGTTAGTATTGATATGTATGAGTTTGATTCTGTCATTGTGCTGTTAGCTGATTGTTATGTTGGCTTGCTTGTGTGATTGCTTTACAATGCTACTGTTCTGTGTGTTTAAGTGTGTTTTTGTATTAGGTGTAGCAGTCTTTCTTTTTCATATTTAGTGCTCTTTTCAAGATCTCTTGTAAGGTAGATCTGGTGGCAATAAATTCCCTCAACATTTGCTTATCTGAAAAAAAAATATTTTTTTCTTCACTTAGGAATCTTAGCTTGGCTGGATATGAAATTCTTGTTTGAAGACTTTTTTCCTTTGAGCATATTGAATATAGACCCCCAATCACTTCTGGCTTGTAGGATTTCAGCTGAGATTTCTGTTGTTAGCCTGATGGGGTTCCCTTGTAACCTGTCCATTATCTCTAGCTGCCTTTTATATTCTAGCTTTTATTTTTAACCTTGAAAGATTTGATGATATTTTTTTGGTGGGGAGGATGATATTCTTTTGTAAAATTTTGCAGGACTTCTCTGTATTTTCTGAATTTGGCTGATGGACTTTCTAGCAAGGTTGGGGAATTTTTCATGGATGATATTCTGAAATATGTTTTCAAAGTTTTTTGCTGTCTCACCCTCCATTTTTGGGTTGCTAATGATTTGCATATTTGGCCTCTTCATATAATCTCATTGTATTAGTCTGTTCTCACATTGCTATAAAGAAATACCCAAGACTAGGTAGTTTATAAAGGAAAGAGGCTTAATTGACTTACCATTCTGCATGGCTAGAGAGGCTACAGGAAACTTACAATCATGGCATAAGGGAAAGCAGTCACCTTCTTCACAAGGTGGCAGGAGAGAGAGAGAGAGAGAGAGAGAGAGAGAGAGAGAGAGAGAGAGAGAAAGAGAGAGAGAGAAATGAATGAAGGAGAAGTGAATGAAGGAGAAATTCTTGTGAGAACTCACTCATTATCATAAGAACAGTATGGGAGAAACCACCTCCCTGATCTAATCACCTCCCTGCTTTGACACATGAAGATTACAGGTCTCTCCCTTGACACATAGGGATTGCAACTTGAGATGAGATTTGGGTGAGAACATTAGCCAAACCACATTGCTCATACTTCTTGGAGGTTTTTGTTATTCCTTTTAATTCCTTTTCTTTATTTTTGTCTGACTGCCACATTTCAAACAACCAGTCTTCAAGTTCTAATATTCTTTCCTCGGCTTGGTTTATTCTGCTGTTAATACTTGTGATTGCATTGTGAAATTCTTGTGTTGTGTTATTCAACTCTGTCAGACTCGTTAGGCTCTTTTTTTTTTTTTTTGCCAACTATTTCATCCTTCAGCTTCTGTAGCACTTTATTGTGATACTTACATTTTTTTTAAAAATTGGATTTTGCTGTCCTCCTGAATTTTGATGATCTTCGTTCCTATCCATATTCTAAATTTTATTTCTGTCATTTGAGCCAGTTTGGCTTGGTTAGGAACTCTTGTTGAAGAACTGGTGCAGTGATCTGGAGGACATAAAACACTCTGGCAATTTGGGTTCTCAGTTCTTGCATTGGTTCTTTCCATCTCTGCATGTGGTTGTTTCTTTAACCTCAGTGAAGATTGAGTACAGTCAATAGAGTTCTTTTCTGGATGTTTTCACCAGGCCAAAGCTTTGTGCAATATCTTTATTTGAAGCTAACTTTTTGTCTCTGGTTTCAGAGAGGGATATGTTAGTGAGGTATTTTTGGTGTTGAAGCTTTGGGGTGTGATTCAACAGGTAGACACTCGCTTGGTTTTGTGGCCCCTATGTTTTCTCACAGTTGTAGCCATGGTCCCCTTCAACTCTCTGAAAGTGTGGGTTCCTCTCCCACCCACTTGAGTGCTGGCTGTTGATCATGACTTGGTACTCTTGGGCTGCCCACTGCAGCTCTAAGACTATACCTTTGTTTATGTTTCTTCCTTATCTTGGAGGGAGCAGAGGAAGTGATCTCAGTAGTGATTGTGACTGAGGGTTGTTTTCTTATCTCTGGAGGGCTCTACCCCAGAGTGAATGCAGGTCAGCAATTGCCCAGTGCAATCAACCCAGGATGAATGGTCTGTACTGTAGGCCCACGCCAGAGGTTCCCTATTTGGTGATGAGCAGCTGGGGATGTGTGGAACCTGTGAGAGACAAATTAGCCTCCTCCCCTTGGATTGACTGCAGCTTGTTAGAGGTGTAGATAAGGCATTTAGGGTCTTTGCTTCTTCCTTAGTCTGAGTATGGCAAGGACAGTTCCACTGCAGAGGCAGTGGATGAGAGGCTTCCAGTTGTCCCTGGAGGCTCTGTCCAGGGAGTTGCCAAGTTGCTCCTTGCTTGATAGCTCTGGTGGGGGAAGTTTGAAGGCCTAGGCCTGGAGATCCTACCTGGTAAGGAGACATGGAAACAGGCACCCACATAACTGTGTGGCCACTTTTCTGTAGGGCTGCTGCAGTATGCTGTTGGCCCACTCCAGTTCCTAGTTACCTCAAATTTTCCAGTACTTGGAGGTATCACCAGTGAAGGCTGTGAAAACAGCAAAGATGGTATCCTGTCCCTCCCTTTGGGAGCTTTGTCCCAGGGAGGTACTGGCCCGCTGCTGGCCTGAAGGTACCTGCGAGAAGTAACTGGAAAACCTGGTTGGAAGTTTCCACCCAGTGAGGAGGAACAGGATTGGGGACCCACTTAAAAAAGTAGTCTGGTCACATTTTGGTACAACAGCTGCGCTGTGCTGGGGGTCTGCTTTAGCCCCTGATTGTGTCAGGTACTCCAAAGCCTGAAAAATGGAACTGCCACATCACCTAAACAGCAAAGATAGTGGCTCACCCCATCCTCTGGGAGTTTTGTCTCAGGGAGGTTACAAATCTGTCAGCCTGAGAACACTGACAGGGGTTGCTAGATGTCCTGGCTCGGAGGTTCCACCTAGTGAGGAGGAATGCAATTGGGGACCTACTTAAAGAAGTAGTCTTCATTTAAGCAGTCTTCTGCTTAAAGAAGCAGGCCATGTTTTGGTAGAGCAGCAGTGTGTTGCTGGGGGAACGCTTCTGCTCCCCCAGTTGGCGTGGACTCTCCAGTATGCAAAAGCTGAAACATCTACAGCAGCCAACCAGCACTCTTTCCTCTGGGAGTGGTATCCCAGGGAGAATTAAACTCTCTGTCAGCTGGAGAACACCAGCTAGGATGGCTGGTGGCCCCTGCTGGGAGGTCCTACCTGGTGAGGAGGAGTGGGTTGGGGACCCACTTAAAGAAGCATTCTGGCCATGTTTTGGCAGAGCAGTTGTGCTGTGCTGAGGGATCCCTTCTGTTTCTGGTAGCCTGGACTCTCCAAAGTCCGAAGGCTGGATCAGTTAAGTTGCCCAAACAGCAAAGATGGTGGCCCGCCTGACCCTCTGGGAGTGCTGTTCCAGGGAGCATTCAAATCTCCATTGGCTGGAGAACATGGGTAGGGGTGGCTATAAGACACTGTTGTGAGGTCTCACCCAGTGAGGAGGAGCAGGATTGGATACCCGCTTAAAGCAGCAGTCTCATCATATTTTGCTAGAGCAACTGTGCTGTGCTGGGGGATCCCTTTTGCCCCTCCTGGGATCACACTCTCCAAAGCTGGAAGGGTGGCATGGCTAAGGTGCCCAAACAGCAAATATGGTGAACAATATTTTAAATAATTTGTGCGTAAAACAAAATTTGTGCACATTAAACCATCAGAAGGCAAAGGTGTCGCTATCTTAGCCACCCATGTGGACGATGGCTGTTTGGCATCATCATTATTCCTGACTCTGAATTTATATGACACTTAAAAGCAACCATTTTGTTACACTTATTCACACATAAGTACTTAATAGTAAAAATATGCGATATGCCATTAATACAGTAAAAATATAATGTGTTCAAGGTAACTAAGCTGCATAGTAGCATCACCAGAATCCCTGGATCAGCTGTTAAACAGCAGTAAAAACCAACCATGGCAAAAGCTTTCAGTCTCCACCTACGATGCTGTGTTTTGATGAAAAGAATGTATATTTATTTTATTTTTCATAAACTGACATGATTTCTTGTTCCATTTTGAATGAATGTTACTTTAGTCCTTCAATAAGCTCATCAGACATTATCACCATGTCATTTATAGGCAGTTTTTCTGCAGCATCAATGACATCTGCATTGTCACTATTATCACAATCTCTTTGACTCAGAACCATTTCATCTATTTCATCATTGGTCAGTGAATCAACAAATGGAACCTCATTATCAATGACCATTTCTTACAGATTTCTGACAGACTCTGAAGTTATATTTTTTACATATGAAAGGAGGTCAGACATCTTTTGTTTTCTCACCTGACACATGGAATCCTTCAAAGTCACCATCTTCTTCCTCATCATCACTGAACGTAGTTGTAGGCCAGAGGTTGGGCCTGGCATGCACAACTATGTCTTTAGTTATTGTGTTACAAGCATTGGCAACAGCATATATGGCATCCTCCATGCTAAATTCCTTTTGAAAATCTTTTACACCTATGCCTCTGTTCACTGCTGCAACCAGCCTCTTCAAGAAAGTGTTATATTACTCTACATTGATCTAAGTAAACCCCAGTCACATGTCTGAATTAATGAAGTCACATTTGGAGGAAAGCACATGACATAAAGATAATTTTTCAGAATTTCATCTGGAAGATGCGCAGAACAATTGTCAAGAAATAAAAGCTTGTAGTCAAATCCAGTATAGACTTCCCTGTAGTGAGTGTGAGTCGCTGGTACAAAATGTTTGCAGAACCAATCAAAAAAGATGACCCAGGTGATCTATGCCTTTTTGTTATCATAATAAAGAAATCCACTGCTTTAAAACAGCAAGGATACAAGCTTTTGCATATCACAGCAAATTTACACTTAAGCATGCCTGCTGCATTAGCACATCTCAGTACAATTATTCTCTTCTTGACATCCTTAATTCTTTTTTTTAATTAAAAAAGTTTAATCTCATGGGTAAGCTCATAAGGCATCCTTAATTCTTGTAGGGGCTATCTTGTTGGCTGTAGTCAGTGTCTTACTAGAGCAATAATGCCCAAAACAATGACATGTCATCAGCATTATAGACTTTTCCTGGCATTAGGTTTTTATCAACAATGGCATTGTCAAATTTGTCAATGAATTTCTCCACTGTGTCATGTTCAGTAAATGCTTTGTCATTACAAGTCTTTGAAAATTTAACTCTTCATTTTTTTCTTATATATCTTTAGCCAGTCTGTTGAATATTATAGTTCTCCTCAATTTTTAGTTCATGTTAGTTACCTTTGCTTGTTTCATGATCAGCATACAATTAAGTGTCATGTGTTCACCACAACACTGGCAGATCCTTTTCAATACATGAACAAGATCTTCATTATTAGCTTTATGCAGGGTTTTAATATTTTTCATTAACTTCTGTTCATACTTTTAGCATAGAACTTCAACATTCCATTCTTCTGTTTCTTTAGGTCATATATGACAGTCATGTCAACAGCACACTCTTTGGTAAGATGTTTCACACGTACACCACTGTCCAGTTTCTTCAATACCTTGACTTTCTGTACTGTAGCTAAACACAAATGCTTCCTCATTTTCTTATCACTGTTACCCTTAAAGCTAACTGACTTTTTTTTTTTCTGGACATTTCCAACAGTATTTTTACAACACAGAGCAGAGAACAAGCAGAACGACCCACAGTGAAAAATGTATGTCTATGTTGGCCCCACGTAGATCATTGTGAGGAATCTGCCATTGGTAAGTCTGGCCTGTACATGTGCCATTTTATTACCTTTTGTGGGGATGCTCGTGTGTAGGAACCTGGGCTTGCATGAAAGACATATCACAGCTAAAGGGGCTGGAAGGGATTTTCTTCTCCTTCGGGATGATGAATAAACTTTGTGTTATATGCCTGTGTTTTGACTGTGACATGTCATGAGGTCAGGTGTAGAATTTGCCTCTTGTGGCATCATGTTGGTGCTCAAAAAGTTTCAGATGTCTGGATTAGGGATTCTGAGGTACTGGGAGTCCAGGATAGCTGGTTGTGTAGCAAGATCTTCAGTTTCTTGATTCTTGTTATAATCAACTTTGTCATATTACTGTTTCCATATAAAGATCTTTATAGTCATTCTCAAACTATCAAAGAGGAGCTACATGAACAGGAAACATACTCTGCTTTCAAGTATCATTTCCGCTAATAATCAAGAACAAATATGTATTTATTTTTTTCAGGGAAATAATTTAAATTTGGTAAGCTAAAATGTTTGTATTTAAAACATTATTTTATTTTGCAAGTTTGATTGTTTGAAACAAATAGACCAAATAAAGTTGGCTTTTACCGAACGAAAGTGGCAATTCTGTGACTAAATCTCTTCTTGGTGGGGTGGGGGAGTTTAAATTTTACGACACCGTATATAATAGACTGATCATGCAGTTGCAATCATGTCTTCATCTATTCATAAGTATCTGTACAGTGAGAGAAACAAGAGAAACGAGCAGATGAGCATGCAAAGACAGGAAAAAGTGAAGGCAGATACTGAATTGAGCAGAAGGACAAAATTCTAAAAGGCTTTGATTGTAATATACAATCCATATTGGTGCCTAGCCAGGTTCTCTCTCTCTCTCTTTTTAAAAAACCCAGAGATAGGCATATAAATATTTTATTAAAATGACTTAAATGAACATATATCATCTGATAGAATGCAGGTGACATATGAGTAAAATCTCTAGAATAAAACTTTTTTGCATAGTCTCAGTAACTTAGCAAAGAAGGGAGATGTTTGGTATTTCTAAGGTATGTTGATTTTTAGCCAAATACAAAGGCAAACCTAGGTTTTGACAATTAATTGTGTTATTCTGGTACCTACTCAGGTAATAAAGTAAACATGGCTGGTATGTGATGTAAACATGGCTGAACATGCTAAGTTGGTTGGTCACCTCTGTGCCTATCCTAATGGATACCACATTTAGTTTTTAGTTAATATTGAGCACTTCTGTTGATCTGATATAATTCATGTTTCTTTCTGTCTGGTCTATGTAAATAAATTACTCATAAAAATTTATTGCTTTATTCAGAAAGCTCAAAAAAACCTTACATACTTTTATTTGATAAATTATCAGGTATTCATTTAAGCAATGTATCACGTTCTTACAGATTAATACATATATATTATTGTTATATTTATAAAATTGGATAAAAAGTGAGGCAATAGCATTTCTAGTATTCCTCAGAATCATAACACTTAACAATATTACATTTAAAAAAATCCTCTTTCAGTAGTCTTCTATAATGTATCAGCTGCTGTATTAAGTCTAAGTGAAAATTTTGATGGGAAATGGAGTTGAGGTTGTAAAATATTCAGATTTTGTGGATTACTACTTTTGTAAGCAACTAATTGGTTTTATATACCTAAAATTCCAATTTCCCCAGGATAAAATAATATACATTTATATGAATGTTTTATTATTCAGGGAATGTGTTAGCATTCTGTATGTGAGATAAATGCCAACCAGATGGTCTGTGGCAATCTAGCAAAAAGGAAGCTGGACTGTGCTTGCTTTATATATATGATTTAGCAGCCATGGAAAAGGCATTTGTTTTATTGTACTTTGAAAAGTAAAGACAAACATATCTAAGGTACAGCTCACACACTGCAGATGAACACCCTGGGCTGTCAAATTCATTGTATAAACAGTGCCAAAAAATCTTATATTTATGTTTGCTTATTGTGGGTTTTAGCTAGATTACATACACAGAAAAAAAATTCACAAAACACCAAAACTCAGTTATACCAAATCTTTTTTATTTAAAAATAGTTATTGAATTCTAGAAGAAAATATTCTTAACTTCCTTGGAAGCAAATGTTTGCATAGTGATGTGTTTACTTTATATGTTAATAGTTACTAATTATCACATAATAATTAATAAGAAAGTAAATGAGGTAACATAAAATTTTCTACTTCAGGATGTAGAATCTTGAGTTCTAGTGCACAAATCATTTTGTTTATATATGTTAGGACTTCTATTAACTTTTAAATTTGTGAAGACAAAGTAAAGGATAACGGTGAAAAGTTTCTGTCATTGCCTAAATTTATGAGGTCCATCCAGGCATGTGTTCTGTAGATGCGGAGATTAAATTTAGAATACTATAATTGTCATTCTCATGCCTTGGTATCCACCGAAATAACCTGGGTTATGTACTTTTATACAAAACACAGATTCTGAAGCAGTGGGTTTGTGATGAGGCCCAGGAATGTATGTTTTTAACAAGCATTCCCAGTAATTCTGATACAGGTCATCTATATTTGGGAAGCAACTTAAGTAGGTGGTTAGTATATTTCTTTGTTCATATTTTAAAAATATCGATTGTTTTAATTGTTCTAGACATTTTGTTTACTTGCTTACTGCTTTGAATAGGTACTGTGATGTGAGAATATGGAAAGAAAGAGAGTATGTTTTCCTGATTAAAGGAGAATCATATGCTTGGATAAAAAATAAGTAGATGGCAATATGAAAAACTTTTACGTAAACTGATGAGTCTGATGTGCCATAGCTGTGCAGAAAGAACATGGATTTTGGAATTAGTGGGTTCCTGTTTACAAATTCAGTTTCTGATATGACTAGCTGTGTGATCTTGTAAGTTATTTCATTGTGCTAAGCTTCTATTTTCTATTATCTACATTTATTAGTGTGACAGTAATTCTGTAACAGATAAACCCTGAAATTTCAGTAGCTGAGTACATTAAACATGTGGTAAGAGGCTCTCCACAATCTTTGCTATCTAGCAGTGCAATCATCAGCAAGTGGCTTCAAAGCTGGGTGTTGACATCCAGTTGGCAATTGAAGAGAGAGAATGGAAGTTCTTACTGGTTCTCACTAGTTGTAAAGGTGTAAAAATAGAAAACCAGCTCGACCTTGCTACAGGTCTTTGTATGACCTGTGTTAAGCTGGCCTTACTGTAGTCTTCATTTTTCCTTGTACATTACCCTTGATGTGACTTCCACGAGATGGTCCTTCCTAATTAGGTAAGAATGAAGACAGAGAAGAGTGAAGCAATTTCAAAAATTGAAAGATGTGCTCAATTTGGAACATGCACATTTTGACAAGGCAGAAGGATATTAAATTTGAGAGAGCTTCTTGGCAGTAATGTGTATTATTTGCTAAGAGAGAGGCAATAGGAAGATTACACATGCACACACACACACACACACATGATCAACATTTAAGTACTATTTGAAGCATTCGTGGAAATCAGTGAGATCAGACATGGAATGAGGGCATATATGAGAAGGGTCAAGGATCCTAGAAAGTAGCAGTAGTTAGGGGGCAGGGAGAGGAGGAAGAGAATGAGAGTCATAAAGAGAAGTTCCAGATATAATACAAGGACAAGGATTCAGTGCTACAGAATCCCCTTTAGAATAACAGGGAAAGAGCCATCAGTTTTGGCAGCTAGAAGATTACTGGTGATCATTGCAAATACCTTTTTCATGATGAAATTGAAGTAGAAATCTGATTGCAGGGGAGATGAGAAATAAATTGTTGGGGAAATGTGGAAAGAGAGGGAGTAAGTATAGATTCTCTTTTGAGAGACTGAGGTTGAAGGAAATAAATAGGATAGAAGGCTGAAAACTAGATGGAGTGAAAGAAGGTTTTTTTTTTTAATATTTATTTTCAATAGGTGTGAAATTGAAGACCCAGATATACAGAAAAATGTATGTTTACTTTTTGTCTTTAAATTAAATTTAATCAGAATCCAAGTACCCCTCCCACCTGACTGGTGAGGAATTCAATCAGTCATAGGTACCTTCCCCCTGCCCCGCCCTGGCCTAGGCCCCATAATCCTAGGATTAAGCAAGATCTCATTCCTGGTACCAATATCTCTAAATGGTCCAGACAGCCATTCTCCTGGGACGTCCTGCTGCTCCCTAACTCACGCTTGTTTCAGAGAATGAAGTGTAGGTCTCTGGCTCTCTGATTCTTGTAATCTGCTGACCACAGTCGTATCTATAGCCTTCAAGGATTCTGCCCACATGTGCTACATGTGCTACCCTCAAACACATCCTTCCATTTCTTCCATTCTTTGGGTCACATAATATAAGCACTTCAAGAGAGGAGACGCCTTTAAGGTCTACGAGATTTTGATGAATTTTATCCTAGACAGTATAAAAAAAAACAATAAAAAAAGATTTCAAGTGAGGACAGGCATGGTGGTTCATGCCTGTAATCCCAGCACTTTGGCAGGCCAAGGCGGGTGGATCACTTGTGATCACCAGGCTGGTCACAAGTTTGAGACCAGCCTGGCCAACATGGTGAAACCTCATCTACTAAAAATGCAAAAATTAGCTGGGCGTGTTGGCATGCTCCTGTAATCACAGCTACTTGGGAGGCTGAGGTGGGAGAACTGTTTGAACCTAGGAGGTAGAGGTTGCAGTGAGCTGAGATCAAGCCACTGCACTCCAGCCTGGGCAACAGAGCAAGACTCTGTCTCAAAAAAAAAAAGTTTCAATGGAGAGTCAGAGGTTGGACATGTATGATAAATCATTATACCAAAAAATGTGTCATGGGCTATGTGCATCATAGCTCATTCCCTTTTCAACTTCTTCCTCTGTATTTCAAAGAGGTAGCTGTGGGGAATAAATGGTTGGAGGGAGTGCAGAATGCCAATAACCTATCCCTGGGGTTCTCTATGTCTTAGGTGGCTAAGAGGCAGGGAGATTGCTTTATGACAACTAGTGAACATGACTTTTATCTCCAACTTGTAATATTATTACCACGTATCTGTTTTATATATCTCAAGATGAAAATTAGGCATATTTGTTCAGTTCAGATAATTGTAGAGAAAAAAACTGCAGCTCATAAAGAAAAATAATAGTTTTATATTATCTCTAGAGATACTACATTGCACAGGTGTTATAGTAATACAAAAATGTGGTTGAAAAATATTGTATTCTACCATATTTTATTAGCATTATAACTTCAAAATTGCTTTTATACATTATCTTCATTTACTTTTCTATGTATTTTATTTATTTTCCATTTTGTATTAATATCACTTATTCAAATCCGAATGCAAAATATCATAATTATTTTCATCTACTCTACCACTGCCTTTTTTGTTTCCTTTTTATAGTATTGATAAAAAAGATTTACTTCTGTATACAATCAACCTAGACATAAGGTAATGTTTACAGTACCATTTATGGCAAACAAATTAGGGCTGATGATAACAGGTGACTTGCCCAATGACACAGCTAGGAAGTAGCAGGATGAGAAAGCATTTTTTCAGTTAAATCTCCATTATCCTTATTTCAAAATGAAAGCAAGGAGTGAAATTGGATAAATGTCAATAGTTTTAGCCTGTCAGGATATATTTTCATCATTTTACAATTTTAGTTAATGCCTCTGTCAAGAAGCATTTTCATAGAACAACAAAAATGTATATTTGATATATTAAAAAAATCACAAAATAGGTATTCTAATAAATTAGGAAAAGGTCCTGAATGAACAAGACTCACAACTTTATCATACAGTAATAACAATTCCATTAAAGGACTCAGGCAAAATATGTTTTCAGTTTTGATTCTTTAAAACTCTCTATACATTCTAAACTACAAGGTATTTAGAAGGAAGAAGGATTAAGACATCTAGCCTCACAATACCATTATTAATGACAGATTAAAAAGTAGATAAAAATTTAATGAATTTAAATGGGTTTAGTCATTTGAAGATGTCTACAAGTGTTTTATGAAATAAAAATAACATATAGCTGGATGGAAACTTCCCTTTTAGTTTTCTTTTTCTTTTTCTCTTTAAAATTTTCTTTTTGTGATAGAAAGTTACAAGCCTGAAGGAGGAACTTCTGTTATTTTTTTTATCAAAGAAATTATCCTGAGACATTCTCCTGCCTTCTTTTCTTTTCTGCCTCTGATCTTTTGCAAAGTTCGTAAAAGCTACCTAAATCCATTTTCAGATCTACTACTAATTGGTGCCTTGTTGGTTGCCTTAGTAGTGAGGCCAAAGATTAAGTGGTTGTGGAGACAATATTTGATACTTCTGTCCTAGTTTGAGTACTGTTCTGCCGGTTGAGGCTGAATTTTATCGACAGGACAAAGTTGTCAAGACAGTTGCAGTTTTCCCAACTCCTCTGCCAGTGATATCCTGGCTGCTTCAGGAAGCATTAGAAGATGTGGATTACTATGATCCAAATTCAGAGAATGGAAAGTAGAAAAATCAGCTCAAAGAACAATTGCCTGCATATAAATAAATTATAAGCAAAAGAAAATAATTCCTGGTAATGGATAGGTAAGGATTAGATTGGCAGGCATCAGGGAATGAATGCTTCTAGTGTCCCTTTTTTTTGAGAAAGGGCCTGTGAGAATGAAGTACACAAACTACCTGGAGGCATTTCACAAGCATATGCAAAGCTTCCTGAAACAGCAATAGATCTTAAAAACACAGGTTAAACATGAGTGAAAAGGCTACAAAACAAAAGGAGATATAAAGAGCTATGAAAGGCAGAACATGATGGCTCATGCCTGTAATCCCAGCACTTTAGGAGGCCAAGGTGGGAGGATCCCTTGAACCCTGGATTTCAAGGCCAGTCTGGGCAACATAGTGAAACCCCATCTCTACAAAAATGAGCTGGGTGTGGTGGCACATGCCTGTGGTCTCAGCTACTTGGGAGGCGGAGGCAGGAGGATCACTTTAGCCCAGAGGTGGAGGC
>PVKP010037099.1:0-21931 GCA_004027715.1 Plecturocebus donacophilus | reverse complement strand
GGGTAAAACAGCCAGCTAGCATTACCAGAAGCTGCAATTTTCGTCTCTGATAAAACAGACTTTAAAACAACAAAGAACACAAGAAACAAAGAGGGACATTACATGGTGGTGAAAGGATCAATGCAACAAGAAGAGCTAACGATCCTAAATATATACGCACCCATTACAGGAGCACCCAGATACATAGGGCAAGTTCTTAATGACTTAAAAAGAGACTTAGACTCCCACACAGTAATAGTGGGAGACTTTAACATTACACTGTCAACATTAGACAGATCAACGAGATAGAAAATTAACAAGGATGTCCAGGACTTGAACTCAGACCTGGAACAAGTAAACTTAACAAATATTTACAGAACTCTCCTCCCCAAATCCACAAAACATACATTTTTCTCAGTATCACATTATACCTATTTTAAAAGTGACCACATAATTGGAAGTAAATCACCCCTCAGCAATTGCATAGCATTTCACAGGTTTAAATAAAATATTGGTTGGCTGCTTATTTGTTATTTTCATCCCCTATTCCTTCCTGTCTCCACTGTTGAGCACAATTATTGGCATAAAAGAGGTTTTTAATACCCATTTTTAGACTGCATTCTAGCCTGGGCAATAATACAAGAATCTCATTCTCTCTCCCTCTTTTTCTCTCTCTTTCATTCTTTTTTTTTTTTTTTTTTTTTTTTTTTTTTTTTTTTTTTTTTTTTTTTTTTTTTTTTTTTTTTTTTTTTTTTTTTCCTTTTTTCTTTTTTTCTAAAAAAAAAAAAAAAAAAAAAAAAAGAAAAGAAAAGACAAGGTTGAGAATTGGAGCCAGCAAGAAAAAAAAGTAAAAAGCAGTACCTCATAAACATTTTTGTGTTGTTTTCAAGTTGTTCGACCTATGTAAATCATCTCCCTCTCTGTATTCCATTTCTCCTTATCCTCTCAACTCCTACTCACACATTAAATAATACAAGAAAACTAATGATGCATATATATCTTCCCCAGCTATACTTACTGTCTTATAACCGTGTCCATCCAAGAAGAATTTGCTTCAGGTACTTTTAAACATGCCAAAGCTGAAGCTTTTATGATGAAGTCATTGACAGAAATTTTGCTTCTCCCTTCTAAAATCTAGAAAGACAAGAACAATTGTAGTTTATTTTATTTTTTATTTTT
The DNA here is from genome assembly GCA_004027715.1 of Plecturocebus donacophilus. Taxonomy (NCBI): domain Eukaryota; kingdom Metazoa; phylum Chordata; class Mammalia; order Primates; family Pitheciidae; genus Plecturocebus; species Plecturocebus donacophilus. Next base: position 20,773 of record PVKP010037099.1, on the reverse strand, counting down.
AAGTTTCAGAGTACATGTGCAGATGTGCAAGTTTATTATATAGGTAAACATGTGCCATGGTGGTTTGCTGCACCTGTCAACCTATCACCTAGATATTAGGCCCGACATGCATTAGCTATTTTTCCTAATGCTCTCCCTCCCCGGACAATTGTAGTTTTTTAAATTCTCTTACTAAAGAGTAAAACTGTATAATCTTAAGAAAAGGATGAGGAGAAAGATAATATAGAAATACCCTGAAGTGGAAAAAAATGAAACCAAACATCGGTTCTTTCATCTTTTTAAATGCAGACTCTTAAGAGCTGTTTTCTGCTAAGCACTGCTTTAGCATATCCCATAAGTTATGGTATGTCATCATTTTCATTCATCTCTACAATACCAAAATTTGGTTGTTTGAAAAGATCAACCAAATGACAACCACAATGATAAATGTTTAGTTAGACTGACCAAGAAGAGGAGAGAAGACTCAAATTCCTAAAATTAAGAGTGAAATAGAGGACATTACTATCTACCTTACAGAAGTAAAAAGAATTATAGGGAATACTATGAACAACCATACAGACACAAGCTACCAAAACTGAATCAAGGAGAAATGAAAACTCTGAATAGACCTATAACTAACAAAGAAATTGAAATGGTAATTTAAAAACTACACACATAGAAAAACTTAGACCCAAATGGCTTCATCAGTATTCTACCAAACATTAAGGAAGAATTAATATCAATTCCTCACAAATTCTTTCAAAGAAAAATCAAAGAGCAAGAAAAACTTCCCACACATTCTATAAGGCTGGTATTAGCCTGATACCAAAACCAACATTAGGAAAAAAACAAAACAAAACAAAACAAAAAAACCCTACACACTTATCTCTTATAAATATAGATATAAAATCCTCAACAAAACACTAGCAAATAAAATCCAACAATATATAAAAAGGATCATTCACCACGATCAAATGTGATTTATCCCGGGCTGGGTGTGGAGGCATGCACCTGTAATCCCGGCTACTTGGAAGGTTGAGGCAGGAGAATCATCTGAACCTGGGAGACAGAGGTTGCAGTGAGCCAAGATCTCACCACTGCACTCTAGCCTGGTGACAGAGCGACACCCCGTCTCAAAAAAAAAAGTAACTTATCCCAAAAATACAAATTTCCATTAACATCTGAAAATCAATTAATGTAGTAATGTCCTAATAGTACAGGACAAAAAAACACATAACCATTTCAACCGACACAGAGAAACCATTTGATGAACCCCTTTTCATGAACCCCTTTTCTTACTAACTAGGAACAGGAGGGAACTTCCTCAACCTGATGATAAAGCAGATCTAGGGAAACCTCACAACTATTTAATGGTCAAATACTTATTCTCTCTTAGATCAAGAACAAAATGAGATGTCCACTCTTGCTAGGCTGCATCTATTCAACATTGCGCTACAGGTGCCAGCCAGAGCAATTAGGCAAGAAAGGAAATAAAAGGCATACAGATCAAAATGGAAAAAGTAAAATTATCTCTATTTGCAGATAACATTATCTTGTTTCTAGAAAATCTTAATATACTAAAAATCTGTAAAAACTAATCAATGGGCCGGGCACGGTGGCTCACGTCTATAATCCTAGTACTTTGGGAGGCCGAGGTGGGTGGATCACCTGAGGTCAGGAGTTCAAGACCAGCCTGGCCATCATGGTGAAACTCCATCTTTAAAAAAAAAAAAAAAGAACTAATCAATGACTTAAGCAAGTTTGCAGGATCCAAAGTCAATATAGATCCCATTCTACCAGGTATAGGAAAAAAAAGATCAATAGAGAAAAATCAATTATCTCTTTTGATTGTTCAGAGTCAGTTACAGATCTAACTCCTTTTCTACTCTTCCCCCTTCTCACTAGTATACCTAACTAGCCTTAAAAAAAAAAAATCAACTATACTTTTATATAGTAGCAATGAACAATCTGGAAGTGAAATTTAGAAAACAATTCAACTTAGAGTAGTATCAAAAAGAATAAAATACCTAGGAATAAGTTTAACAAATGCAAATTTAGAGAGCAAAACTTACACTCTGAAAAACTATTTTAAAAAATTGTTGAAAGAGACTGAAGAATGCCTAACTAAATATAGAGGCATCCACATGTTCATGGATGAAAAGACACTTCTTTGTATGATAACACTTGCCAAATTGATCAACAGATACAATGCAATCAATCCTTATCAAAATGTCAACTGGCTTCATTGCAGAAATTTACAAGCTAATTCTAAAATTCATTTAGAATTGCAAGGGACTCAGACAAAACAATCTTGAGAAAAAAGAACAAAGATGACTCATATTTCTTGATTTTAAAACTATTACAAAGCTAAAGTAATCATGACTGTGGTACTGGCATAAGGATATACAGAGATGAATGGAATTAAGAATCTGGAAATATGCCGAGCTCGGTGGCTCATGCCTGTAATCCCAGCACTTTAGGAGGCCAAGGTGGGTGGATCATTTGAGGTCAGAATACCAGGCTGGCCAACATGGTGAAACCCCATCTCTACTAAAAATACAAAAATTAGCCAGGCATGGTGGCACACGCCTATAATCCCAGCTACTCAGGAGGCTGAGGCATAAGAATTGCTTGAACCTGGGAGGCAGAGGTTGCAGTGAGCCAAGATCACACCACTGCATTTCAACCTAGGTGACAGAGTAAGGCTCCGTCTCAAAAAAGAAAAAAAGAAAAAGGAATCTGGAAATAAAATTCTCACATATATGATTAATTGTGACAAGGATACCAAGACAATTTGATGGGGAAAGATGGTGCTGGGATGGAAGAATAAATGTCCACGTGCAAAACAATGAAGTTGGATTCCTATCTCACACCACCTCAAAAAATTAACTCAAAATAGAGCAAAGACCTAAATATAAGAATTAAAACTATAAAACTGTTATGAAGAAACATAGGTATAAATCTTCATGACCTTAGACTAGGTAATAGTTTCTTAGATATAATACCAAAAGCACAAAAGAAAAAATAAACTGGACATAACCAATATTTAAAATCTTGTGCTTCAAAGGACAAGACCAAGAAAGTAAAAAGACGATTCAAAGAATAGGAGAAAATTTTTGTAAATCATATATATAAGGAACTTGTACCTAGAGTATATAAAGAAATCTTAGGCACAATAATAAAAAGATAAATAATCCAACAAAAAAAATAAACAAAGGATTGGAATAGACATCTCTATATTTTCTACCATCAACTGGTATATTGTAACAAAATATATGGACAAAAATATAAATGTTTAGTGGAGAAAGACAAAATTTTTCTAACTTAGAAAATTGGAAATTCCAGACCTCTTACCTTATTAAGTTCTTTCCGTACCAACAAAACTTCTCCCATATTTACATCGATAGAAAGGTAATAATGAGGTATGGTTTGCTTTGATTGCATTAATCGCTGTGCAATAACCTGAAACCAAAGAGATTAAAACATCAATTATTTTGAGTTAAGACCTTACCTAATTCAGGGCTCTGTTTGTCTCTCACCTTACTGTCTGGTAATACTTACCTCAAGCATTATTATAATTGAAAGATGGAGGACTGCACCATAATGTAACACCTTCTAACAGATTTTGTTTTTTGAGATGGAGTCTTGCTCTGTTGGCCAGGCTGGAGTGCAGTGGCACGATCTCGGTTTACCACAACCTCCACCTCCCAGGTTCAAGTGATTCTCCTGCCTCAGCCACCCAAGTAGCTGGGACTATAGGCACGCGCCACCGTGCCCGGCTAATTTTTGTATTTTTAGTAGAGACAGGGTTTCACTATGTTGCCCAGGCTGGTCTCAAACTTCTGATTTAATAATCCACCCACCTCAGCCTCCCAAAGTGCTGGGATTACAGGCGTGAGCCACCATACCTGGCCCTTCTAACAGATTTAACTAGAACAAGGTGATCCAAGTATTCAGTTGGCCAAAACTTCCCTTAAAGTAATCATCTAATATTCCCAACTCAAAAAGCCTCTGTTAATGTGTTAAAACTATGGAAGCAACTAAACAACTAGAGTAAAGATGCCCCTAATAGCTCTGATTCCAGATGATGGTAATTCTCTTACTCGACGAATGTTGCTGATTGGGATATCTGTGAAGACACCTGTAGGAACTGGTGCCATTCCAGGACCTGGGGGAGGCACAACAGCTGCTGGAGCCTATGGAAGAAAAGAAAAAGCTCTTAGTAACTGTGGCTCAATCTTAGCATAAGTACCTGGGAAAGACTGCCAGTGACTTATGGTCTTTTTTTTTTTTTTTTTTTTTTGAGACAGAGTCTTGCTCTGTCACCCAGGCTGGAATGCAGCGGCTCAATCATGCTTCACTGCAGCCTCAACCTCCTGACTCAAGCAATCCTCCCACCTCAGCCCCCGGAGCACCTGTGGCTACAGGTGCACGCCACCATGGCTGGCTAATTTATTTGTATCTTTAGTAGAGACAGGAATTAGCCATGTTGCCCTGGCTGGTCCCAAACGCCTGGGCTCAAGCGATCCACCCACCTGGGAGTCTCAAAGCACTGGGGTTACAAGCATGAGCCACTATGCACAGCCTAAAAAATAAGCTTTATAGAATAGCTATTTCTGTCCCCAGCAAGCAAAAGAGACTTCTGATTAAGAGTTTTGTTAATTTTTTTTACTTAGAATTCTGAAATCATGTTCAAAATGTCATTTTTCTTTGTGTCAGAGTATGTTCAATGACTAGTTTATGTCAAAATAATTTTGACAAAATTATATTCAAGAAGAGAAACTGAAGCATTCTTAAATTGCAAGGAATAATAAATATAAATAAGCTAATCTATTATCCTAAACAACGTTAAAAAAAAAGGGGGGGAGGTCCCCGCTGGGCACAATGGCTCACACCTGTAATTTCAGCACTTTGGGAAGCAGAGATGAATGAATCACTTGAGGCCAGGAGTTCGTGACCACCAACCTGGTCAACATGGTGAAACCCCTTCTCTACTAAACATACTAAAATTAGCCAAGTATAGTGGCCTGAACCTGTAGTGCCAACTACTTGGAAAACTGAGGCATGAGAATCACCTGAATCCAGGAGGCAGAGGTTGCAATGAGCCAAGATCACGCCATTGCACTCCAGCATGAGCGAGAGAGTAAGGCTCTGTCTCAAAAACAAACAAACAAAAAAAACCAAACACCAAAAACAACTCACTCAACTGTACTTTAAAATATTTTGAAAAAGAAAAAAAGAACAAATCTTTTATTTCAGAGCAAACATTTGATTAGCTCAAAACATAATGTGGAATATATGTCAATATAGTATATCATCTTTGATCTTGTATATATATGATAGCACACAATGTATATATATGATAGCACACAAACATCTAAATACAGTTGGCCCTCCATATCTGTAAGTTCTCCATCGGTGGATTCAACAAAAGGTAAATCAAAAATATTCAGAAAAAAAAAAAAAGGATGGTTGCATCTATAGTGCACAAGTACAGACTTTTTTTCCTCATTATTCCCTAAGCAATAAGATATAAAAACTATTTACATAGCATTTTCCTTGTATTTAATATTCTAAGTAATCTAGAGATGATTTAAAGTATTTGAGAGGATGTAAGTTATATACAAATACTACACTATTTTATATACGAGACTTAAGCATTTGTGAATTTTGGTATACAAGGGGGCTCCTGGAACCAACCCCTCATGGGTACTGAGGAATGACTATATTATTAAACCACTGAAATTAGAATAAAACAGTCTTGGTTGAGCTATTTCATTCATAAATAATGTATGAAATGGTCTAACAGGTTGCAGAGCAAACTGCAAAAAAAGTAAGAGCTACACGTAACTCACAGGAGCAGCTTTAGGAGGCACAAAAGAATCAATATCCTTCTTGGTGATTCTACCATCTGGTCCTGTCCCTGTAAAACAGACATAAATATCACATACATGATGGTGTACCATTGGTTCCCCAAGGAGATCAACACTGTGATCCTAAAGTGCAGGCTCCTAAGGGTTTATTACCTAAAACATTCTGAAAGGATCACAGCCTTAACCCTACCCCTTAAGGTTCTCCCTGCAAATACCAGCTTTGTCAATTATTAATTTTTATAAAATCAGAGTATCTGTGTGCGATCTGCAGTGGGTCTTTTTAACTATTGCAAATATTATTTTATGTATTTCTCTTTTAGAATTTTGTCCAAGTTCTATTTTATTATTTTCATCTTCCTTATTTTTAAATTGGGAAATACTGGCATAAGGATAATGCCGGACACAGTTTATATCTCACCAAAAGGAAAACTAGCTGCCTCCTCCTGGTTAGCTCCAAAAATCCATTCCTGAGCCCAGAAATAGATCTCATTTGGGTTCTGGATTTATGTGACCATAAGGTATTCCTTTTGTACAGAATAGACAGGTATAACAACAATTATTTTGACAAATCAAGTCAATTTTTTCACCCCAAAACAGCATCAATAACTCTTAACTGCAATTATCCCATCTTTAGAATCATTCATTCCTTATGTGGTCTCCATGATTCACAGCTTCTTCACAGTAGCCAAGGCTCTAAACTGGCCCATGTTAAAGGAAATGAAGGAAAAAGGTGCAATATCACACATGAGGAAGGATCTTCAAAATTCTCTCAGTAGATTTAGTTATATTCAACTTCCTCCCTCCTACAACCTCTTAGGTTTAATTTTGGTCCCAAGTAGATAATCTTGACTTTTAATTCTAAGGAGATTCAGAATTTAATTATTATTATAGAATACCTTTTACACTGGCCCACTTCTAAGAAAAAAATTGATCAAATTAATTCATCTTCCCCCATGGCAGACTTTAAAAAGGACTCTTGTTGTGTGCAGTTCTTCCCCATTCCTTTCCTTCATTATGAAAATTGAGCTGGCTAGGATTGTATTTATCTTCAACAGGAGCTCTAGAACAGAGGTGGCAGTACCCCTGTAGATTTCCTTCTTTATAAAAGATAGAAACCATAACCTCCCCTAATAACCAAGTCTGATCTAGACACTGCAGCCCCTCAAGAGGAGGAAATCTACAGTACCACCTGCCTTATGCTAAGCTTCAGCCACCCACAAGAATTCCCTGACTTAGGAATTAGCTGAAACCCTTTTTTTTTTTTGAGATGGAGTTTCACTCTAGTTGCCCAGGCTAGAGAGCAATGGGACAATCTCAGCTCACCACAACCTCTGCTTCCCAAGTTCAAGCAATTCTCCTTCCTCAGACTCCCAATTAGCTGGGATTACAGGCATGTGCCACTACACCTGGCTAATTTTGTATTTTTTTTTTTTTTAGTAGAAACAGGGTTTCTCCATGTTGGTCTGGCTGGTGTTGAACTCCTGACCTCAGGTGATCTGCCTGCCTTCACTCCCTAAAGTGCTGGGATTACAGGAGTGAGCCAGGGCGCCCAGCCTAGTTGAAACCTTTTAAACCTTTTTCCTGTCTCTCTTAGGCAGCACCACAGGCCATCATAAAGCAATATGGTATAAAAGGAAGAATACTGGACTAAGGATTAAAAAACATAGAGATCTTGTCAAAGATAAATCAGACAAATGTTTCATCCATTTCCATAGAGCAACCAAAATGATCTGCTAAAAACACAATCATTTTATTTCACTTCCTTGCTTAAATTTCTCAATGGCTTCCTACTGTACTTTAAATAACATTCAAACTTTTTTTTTTTGAGATGGAGTCTGGCTCAGTAGCCCAGGTTGGAGTGTAGTGGCGCGATCTCAGCTCACTGCAACCTCCGCCTCCGGGGTCCTGCTTCAAGCAATTCTCTTACCTCCGCCTCCCAAGTAGCTGGGATTATGGGCACGAGCCACCATGCCCAGTTAATTTTTGTATTTTTTAGTAGAGACAGGGTTTCACCATGTTGGCCAGTGATCCATCCGCCTCAACCTCCCAAATAGCTAGGATTACAGGTGTGAGCCACCACGCCTGGCCCTCAAACTCTTTACATAATCTATAAGGTCTTTTATGTTCTCATCCCTGTTTCTTTCCAAATATCATCTCCTACTAGACTCTTTGCTCATTATGCTTCATTAACACTGTCCTCTTTTATGTTCCTCAGACATGCTAAACTCTTTCCCATTTCACACTGTGTACAGCTAGTCTCTCTGCCCAAAATGATCTTTCCCTAGTTCTTCACATGGTTGGCTCAAGCTGCCTCCTTCTCATCTTTCAGATCAAATCAAATGTCACCTCATCAAAAGATCTCCCAATCACCCTGTCTAAAAGTAGTCATGACTGCACATGTATCCATCCACACTTTTACTCGCTAGTATATCACTGAGTTTCTTTATTAGCAATTAAATCATCTTATTTAATAATAAAAATATTGGCCAGGTGAGGTGGCTCATGCCTATAATTCCAGCACTTTGGGAGGCCGAGGCGGGTGGATCACGAGGTCAAGAGATCGAGACCATCCTGGTCAACATGGTGAAACCCTGTCTCTACTAAAAATACAAAAATTAGCTGGGCATGGTGGCGCACGCCTGTAGTCTCTCAGCTATTTGGGAGGCTGAGGCAGGAGAACTGCTTGAACCCAGGAGGCGGAGGTTGCAGTGAGCCGAGATCGCGCCTTTGCACTCCAGCCTGGGTAACAAGAGCAAAACTCCATCTAAAAAAATATATATATATATAAAATCATTATAATACCTAGATACACTTTGTCTATATAGGCACTGTTTAACTTATTTAAACCTTGCAAATGTTAAACCTATTGTTTTTATACACAAACAAACTGTGACACAAAAGGTCACACAATTAGTATAAGGAAGAGCTGAGGTTCATACCCAAGCATTCCAACTACAGAGCTCACACTCTTAACTATGCTCTATTCCGTTTCTGTTCATTTCATCCTTTTGTTGGTCACATAAGCAACTGAAACCAAAATCTTATCCATCTGATGAATAAGTGCCTGATTCGTAGATAGTACTTGATGAATATTTGTTTAAATAATAATAAATGAATCACCTAAAATCACCTAACTCTGTCCGTATAGTAAGAACAGTGGGATTTTCTTTCTTTTTTTTTCTTAACACTCCTGTCAGCTCATACCCAAAGGACTTTCCACTTATATCTTTAGTAAGGTAACCAGTATTCCTGAATATCTAATAAATGGTCCTTCTTTTCTTGTCTAAACTCTTCAGATATAATTATTAACCCAGTCCTTTCTCCCTTTAAAAGTTATTCCAACTTACAAATATGTAGGGCATACTCGGGGGAAAAAAAAAAAGAAAAAAAGAATTACAAAAAAAAAAAGTTCCTCCAACTTACACTGCTGTCCCTGATTCTAATCATATATACATAAATAGCAATATACTTTCATAGCAACATACTGAAATAGCATGATGGAAAAAAAAAGTCTTCCAATATTACAAGAATCTACAACGTTCAAAAAAATTACAACATTCTGTTATTGTGTCTTGGGATTGGCTTGCCTTCTAACTACAAAACAGCAAATTGCAAATAAGGGGCAACCACCACTGAGTACCCATAACTAGACAACTGGGGAAACAAGCATATTTTTCTTTAGTAATTAGAGATGGCAGAGCATCAAAATAGAAGGCAGCATAGAGCAGCGTGAAGAAAACAGGCTTTAGAGTTAAACAAATCTAGAGTCACACTGCAACTTTACTATTTAAGGAAGGAAGAACCCTGAAGAGTCTGAGAATCTGTTTTCTTATCCAAAAAATAGGGCATAATAATTCTTACTTCAAGAGGTGTTATGTACATTAAGTACGGTAAGTTAAATGACTGGCACATAGTACTAGCCATCAAACCAAATTCCAAGAATAGTAACTTTCCCCCTTTTCCAAATAAGTATCTTAGTTATCCTACACTGAATTTTAGCTTAAGTTTAATTTAACAACACTTATTTAAGTGCCAGGCAATAAAATCAATATGAATGACAACTGACATGTATTGAGTGCTAGATACAGTTCTAAGCCCTTCACCGGTTATAGCTCACTTAACTCTCACAATCTATACAATGTACAGTACCTCAGTTTTACAGATAGAAAAGTAATTGACACAAGGACATACAATTTAAGTAATTCACTGGAAAACATATTACATAAAAATTATTACATAATTATTACATTAAAAAAATACTACATAGAAAAAAAGCCAGGATTAAACACTAGGTGGTCTGATTCCAGGCCCCATGCTCTTATCACAAAGCTATACTTTTTCTTTGGGGAGAGACAGATAAGTAAGGTATTTTCCCTTGCCTTCAGGGAGCTCTAGTTCTGTTTTATATGAAGTTTACTATTTTAAGTCATTCCAAGTAACTCCAATTTCAAGTTTTGTTTTGCTTTGCTTATTGCTAGTCAACCTAGCCCTAATAGAGGTTTCTTCTTATTACACAATCAAGTCCCATAACCCAATTTTGCTGAACAAGTACATATACTTTCACCAAACAATTAACCAGTTTCTATGCATAGAAGAGAAAAAAAAGGTATGTAAAGTGTATGGGTAAATTTTAGGCAGACTAAATAAAGCACAGAAAAAGTTTCCCTACTCTGTGGTGGCAACGAAAGAACTATTTCTCCTTTCAGATATAATTATTAACGATTATCCCTACTATCCCAGTTAAAAGTACAGCTATATATAGTTGTACTTGCAAGTCTTTTTTTTTTTTTTTTACTTTATTATTATTTTTTTTCTTTTTCTTTTTTGTTTTGGCCACAATACCAGCTAGACAGGAGCAGTGGCCAGAACTTGCAAGTCTTAAGGAGGAAATTCAACTAAATTTTAACTTTATGATTCCATTCCATAGAAACAGATTTACCTTTTACTTGTGTAAGGTCAATCCCTTTCTCTACTGCCAATTTCTTTGCAAGAGGGCTAACAAACACCCTTCCCTTTGGTCCAGCAGGAGTAGCTGGGCAGGGTGCTGAAGGTGTAGGAGCTAAAGGCTGGGGAGTCGGAGGAACAGTGGCCACCTTTTGAAAAAAAATTACAAATTGTTTTAATTCACCACTTCAAAGACTGGTCTGAAAGATTAAAAGTTTACATCTTATTAATAAATTAAAACATTTTAATTAAATATTAATAAATTTTATCTTTTTTCCAAAGATCATAATGTACTTTTCTACTGCTTAACCAACATAATGTAGTAATATGAACAGCAAGAACAATATACTTCTATGTCAAAGACAGGACATAGTTTTCTTACTCCATAACAACATAAAGAAGCATAGAATTAAAAACTGCCAATCAGTGTATAGTATTCTACGGCCTTTCTTCACTTTAATCTCTTACCACTTCTTTATTCTCATTCTTTTACATCACCAATATGATTTTTGTTTTTAATTAACCTAATTTCTTTCTTTTTTCTTTCTGAGAGGGAGTCTTGATCTGTCGCCCAGGCTGGAGTGCAGTGGCGCAATCTCGACTCACTACAACCTCCACTTCCGAGGTTCAAGCAATTCTCCTGCATCAGCCTCCCGAGTAGCTGGGATTACAGGTGCACACACAACCACACTCAGATAATTTTTTGTATTTTTAGTAGAGACCAGGTTTCACCATGTTGGCCAGGCTGGTCTTGAACTCCTGACCTCAAGTGATCTACCCAACTCAGCCTGCCAAAGTGCTGGGATTACAGGTGTGAACCACCAATCCCAACCAGCTAATTTCAAATTATAAAATTATGCTAGAAAATCCTACGTTGAAAAGTATCTTTAGAAATACAGCAACAGTGCTACTTGCCAGCTTCCTATGAATGTACAGTAGGCAGAAATCAAGTTTTCTCTGATAGAAATGTTTACCTAGTTTAAACTCACATTACTCTAGCATCTGCGGAAGCTTCATTGTCAGTGTTATCTGTGGTTGGAGTTAATACAAGTTCATGTTATATAGTGTATAAAGTATTTGATAATATAAAAAATTCTATGCAAAACAAGTCACGTCAAGGTTCCATTGTATCACAAATATATGCTTGACCTACTACGTCAATACTAAGAAGATTTAAAGTGACAGAGATTATTCAGTATCTCTGATTAAAAAAATGGGCAATGAAGTGAGTTATGATCATACCACTGTACTCCAGCCTGGGCGACAGGGTGACACCTTGTCTCTTAAGAAAAAGAAAAGGGTGCGGCAATGAAGCCCTACTTTCCACAAGCATGATATCTATATCTAAAGCAGGAAGAAAACATGTCACTCAGCTTTGTTCTCAGCAGGACTCTAGAAAACAGGGGAAAAAAAAGCTACAAGGCCCAAACTATCGACCATTAGGTGAACGATGCAGTATAACACACACTATAGGTCTCCACAAACGTTAATAAACTATCTCCCTCCTCAATCATAGAATCTTGGAGCTGGAAGGAACATAGAGTATCATCTAATTACAACTCTTTAATTTAGAGATGAACAAGGTAAGTGTTTCCTGAATTCTAGAAGCATACCTACCAGGGGTGGGGTAGGTGGTGGTGCTTGTGGTTTTAAATCTGTTACTTCAGTTGGCCTATAGTCGGCAAATGCAGAAATATCTGCCTCTTTTTCTACAATGATACAGAGTGGGGTTCCCAGAGGGACATCTCTTGTGCCTTCAGGGACCAGGATTTTTGCCAGATAACCTTCTTCCTGTACTTCAAAACCTTAAATAGAAAGAAAAAACATTATGGGACTTAAGGGAATCCACTATCCCTCCAAACTCACAGCACAGTTGTAAGTTAAATGATTTTTCTCATTCAAGCTAGCCATATAACCTTTTTGCAACCTATTTAACCTTCTGTGTCTTGGTTTCTTTACCTACAATATGGTAATAGTAATAGCACCAACCTCACAGGAATGTTATACATTTAAATGGATTCATATTTTTCAAGTTCTTAAAAATAATATCTGGTACAAAATAGCACCTGGTACAAAGTAAATTCCAAATAAATATCTGTTCAATAAAACTATGAAAGATTACAGACAATGGTTAGTTCTAAAAGTTACTTAAAAAATCTCCAAGGGAAGCCTCACAGGACTCTTAAGATGGTGTCAGCTATATTGCTAAAGCTAAGAACCACATACATGCCAAATTAAGGAAGCTACCAAGCTAGATACCAATGTTGGATTTCAGGCCTAAAAGCATCTTTGGAGCTTTTCAAAGAGTTATACTTGATATTATACCAAATATTTCATTGTGAAGAATTATCTCTTTACTGGGATATCTATGGTGTTGACAACTTATATTTTATTCAGGTACTGCCTTCCTTGCAAAGAACTCAAATATTTAGGATTGAAAAAGTAAAAAGAAGCCATTGGCTTTCTGTACTGTTGTGCCTCTCCTTGATGAACACATGTGGGATGAATCCTTCCATTTCCCTACCAAGAATACACTATAAAAAATACATTTAAGCCAGGAGCGGTGGCTCACGCCTATAATCCCAGCACTTTGGGAGGCCAAGGAGGACAGATCACCTGAGGTCGGGAGTTCAAGACCAATCTGGCCAACATGGCAAAACTCCATCTCTACTAAAAACGCAAAAAATTAGCTGGGTGTCGTGGCACACACCTGTTATCCCAGCTACTCAGGAGGTTAAGACGTGAGAATTGCTTGAACCTAGGAGCAGAGGTTGCAGTGAGCCAAGATCCCACCACTGCACCCTAGCCTGAGTGACAAAGCAAAACTCTGTCTCAAAAAAAAAAAAAAAAAAAAATTGCAGAGAGAAGAAACTCATAATACCTATAAATATCTATTAAAAATCATAAATACATGATTGTCGATATGGGTTTTATTTTTTAGCCTAAAAATGAGTTAAGAAGGAGACATGTGGACATATGACATATCTAAACATACATATATTACATACATATATATGTTCTATCAGTCATTCTCAAACTATAAAAACAACCTCAACCCTGGTTTCAGTTTCCCTCAAAGACATCTTAAATTCTTTGCTATTATCCTGCCATGGAAATGACTTTCTGTGTCTTCTTTCCTTCCTTTGCCCAGTTGAGACAGCAGCAGTTCTGATATAGCTTCTCAGTAACATAATAAGGACAAGAAGGAAACTTGGGCCTAAAAATAATCTGTGAATTGACAATGATTGATTGCCTTTGATTCAATGAGTACAGGATAGAACTGACAAATCTGACTATGCATATTTTTGTTATAAATTATCCTGGGCCAGGCACAGTGGCTTATGCTTGGAGTCCCAGCACTTTGGGAGGCCAAGCAGGGAGGATTGCTTGAGCCAGGAGTTCAAAACCAGCCTGGGTAACAAAGTGAGACACCATTTCTAACAAAAAAATTTTTTAAATCAGCTGTGTGTGGTGGTTCAGGCCTGTAGTCCTAGCTACTTGGGAAGCTAAAGCAGGAGGATAGTTTGGGTATGAGCCCAGGAGTTGAAGGCTACAGTGAGCTATGATCTTGCCACTGCACTGCAGCCTGGGCAACAGAATAAGACCCTGCCTCAAAAGCAAATAAACAAACAAATAAATAAAAACTTAAGGATAAATGTAACTAAATATAAACAAAATATTCTATCCCAGAAAATGAATCCTAAGAATTATAAAGTTTTCATATTATCACTCACTCATTATAGGAAAGAATGGCAATCCTCTTCCTCATTGGGAAACTCAGTGCCTCAACCATTAAGAGCTGAAGAAATCTCACCTATAGTGGCTTTGTCAGTCTCTATCTCTGCCAATAAGTCTCCTTCACTTAGCTTCTCACCCACTTTTTTTTCCCATCTCTGAACTGTGCCCATGGTCATGGTGGGAGAGAGGGCAGGAAGAAGTACCTATAGAAACAAACATGTATTATTGCTTAATACTAAGAAGACTTGTACACAATAATAGTCAGGCAGGCTTATATAGTTTCATAGAATAATGGTGACTATGATAATCCAAACACTCATCACAGCAAAAGCTTAGCACCTCAATAGCTTCCCAGCAGGAGTTCGAGACCAGCCTGGCCAACATGGCGAAACTCCATCTCTACTAAAAATACAAAATTACCTGGGCGTGGTGGTGGTGGGCACCTGTATTCCCAGCTACTTGGGAGGCTGAGGTAGGGGAATCCCTTGAACCCAGGAGGCAGAGGTTGCAGTGAGCTGAAATTGTGCCACTACACACTCCAGCCTAGGGCGATGGAGTGAGACCCCCGTCTCAAAAAAAATTTTTTTAACGAGGAAAAAAAGCCCTGTTTTTATAATAGTCATTTCGACCTCAATAAAATTCAAACATCAGAATGCCTATCTAAATTTAAAATTGCTTTACTATTTATATGGCTTGTGTGTCCACTGAATTTGGTTATTTAGTTATTATGGATTTCATTTGCTATTCTCTTTGTCTTTTGTATCCGATTAGCAACAGCATTACGTTGAGAGGAAAATAATTTCAATTGAAGATGTTTCCAGAGAAGGGGGGAAAAAAGAGAAGCCTTAGAAAAAAAAAATGTTAAGTGCTTTTTTTGTTCAGAATTTGCCATCTTGATCTGCTTCTTAACAAACAGTGAAGCCAATGATTTCTATATAATATCTTAAAGGATAATTAATGTAAAGCCCTAACACATGCACACAAAGCTACAGACATAAAATAGAGAAAAATTAAGTCAGTCTTATATCATGAGACAGAATTTGATGAACAGCATGTAATATATGTGTGAACTGAAAACCAGGCAAAAATCCTAAGATATTTTTACTAACAGATCACAGAGTAGAACATTATTTCCAAAGCAGAAAGTGATTTCTATACAAAAATTTCTGTAAATAAACTAGATTACAGAGAAATTCTAGTCAGAATTATTTAGAAAAGGATGGCTGGATTTTTAGCCACTTAATTTTTGTCAGTTTTCTCATTTATTAATACTATTGTACTACTTCACTCATTCCTGGAAAACAGAATCACCACATGTCAAAAGAATACCCCCAGAAAAAGAAATATGATCCCCAATGTTAGAGATGGGGTCTGGTGGGAGGTGTCAGGGTATTGGAGGAGAATCCTTCATGAATGGCTTGGTGAATGCCTCACAGTAATGAGTTAAGGGGAAATCTGATTGTTATAAAGAGCCTGGTACCCACTCCCCTCTGTCTCTTGCTCCCTCTCTCATTATGTGACACACCAGCTTCCCCTTCCCCTATGACTGTAAGCTTCCTGAGGCCACAAGAGAAACAGATGCTGGTGCCATGCTTCTTGCACAGCCTGCAGAACCATGAGCCAAATAAACCTTTTTTCTTTATAAATTACTCAGCCCCAGATATTTATGCCAAAGTAAAACAGACTAACACAGACTACTATAAACTCTAATTACACAGGGAGTAGATATTAGTAAAAATAATTCTCAAAATCTATAACGCAGTGTTCTTGAATAAAAAGTGCCACGCATTACCCTGTGTACTACACTGAGGCTGAGAAAGGTTATAGGAACTGTTCAAGTTCTTATACCTGGAAATAACAACCAGGAAGAAAAGTTGTCAATTTTCATGTGTAAATCTCTGTATACTCCCAAATGACAAGCATTAACCACATTTAATGTCAGTTTCCGAGATGTAGTAGCCATCTATGAAAAAAAGTGAGTAAGTAATAAACTATCTACAGCAAACACTCAGAGGCTGAGTCTCACCTGCATGTGAGCAGGATATGAGCTACCAGGAGCCTGAGCAGAAGGTGTAGGTGGTGAAGCAGTGGCAGCAGGGGTTGGTGCTGGGGCCACTTGTGGGGTAGCTGCTGCCGAGGAATCCAATGTATAATTTTTAAAGGCCTCAATATCCTCAGGCCTAAGAAAGAGAAAGAATACATAAATATAATAAATAGGCAGATTCAGCCCTCACAAAAATAGTCTTAAAAAAAAAAGTCTTTAACTCCTAATTCTCAATTCTGGGTTAAAATACTCTACCAAGCAATGAAGTTCCACAAATTATGAGAGGACTACTCACTTGCCAACTGTGATACAGATGATCGCTCCAATGGGAACATCCCTGGTACCTTCAGCAACAAGTATCTTTGCCATATAACACTCCTCCAGGCTCTCAAATCCAACAGTGGCTTTATCAGTTTCAACCTTTTAACACAAAAAGCAGCAGCTTAGGTTTGTACTGTTGGTATGTAGTTCATTAGCTTGTGTCTAGATTTTTTTTTTAGACAGAGTCTCACTCTGTCACCCAGGCTGGAGTGCAGTGGCGCATTCTCGGCTCACTGCAACTTCCCCACCGGCCTCCCTGGTTCAAGCCATTCTCCTGTCTCAGCCTCGGGAGGAGTAGCTGGGATTACAGGCGCAGGCTGCCACGCCCAGCTATTTTTTGTGTTTTTAGCAGAGATGGGAGTTTCACCATGTTGGTCAGCCTGGCCTTTGTGTCTAGAATTACACAGTTCATGTGAAGATAAGGCCACTAGGACAGATTTGAAAGAAGGAATTACTTTAGAAACACCTTGGCTAAACATCAGTTTGGCCAGCTGCTGCTAACCTATCTAACCAATCTTGTCTAACATCAAAGTGTGAAAAACACTTAAGTTTCTTAAGCAAAGGGGTAATTACACATCCAGAAAGTCAATGTTCAGTCAATTCAGCAAAGCCAGTCTCTTCAAATTCATCTCCTTTATTTTAAAACAACTTACCTCTGCAATTAGGTCACCTTCACTGATTTTGTCCCCCTCTTTTTTTTCCCAACGGGCTATGGTGCCTGCCTGCATTGTGGGGGAAAGAGAAGGCAATGGAACCTGGAAGAAAAAAAGAAGAAACATTAAATTTTTAAAGGGCTACCTAACTCTCAGTCTGGCTTAAGATTTCATCCAATTCAATTTCATGCAACGAGTTTATCCAGTTCCATTACACACTAGGAACTAGGGATACAAAGGGATTTGCTGCCCACGAGAAGTTCATACTTTCTAATGACAGGCTTTCTCCTCCACAGTCCTGTCAGTCTGACAAGGCATGAACCTCGGCAGATATTTTGCATACAGCCCCGGTGTTGAAGCTCTACTTTCAATGGAATAGATCATGAGAGGGAAGCTAAGGAGCTACAGCAAAGCTGACTATTGGACAAAGGGCAAAAACAGATACTGGGAATGGTTGGAGGATCAATGATGCCTCTCAAGGAGGATCCTGCAGGCATCCAGTCGGCTCTGAAGGACGGGTCGTCCCGAGAAAGACCGGTCGAGGGCTCACCTTCTGATGCGGGGGAAGACTGTAACAGCGGCGGCCGGGCGACCCCAACAGCTGCAGCAGTAAGCGGTTCCGTGGCGTGGCCCCAGAGCTGGGGGTCCAGCCACACAGTGTCCGGACCCCGCCATACCCTGTGGTCACGCTGTTGCGACGAGCCGGAGCCGCGCCAGATTGCGAGGTCACTCTTGGAGATCCGGGTCCCTCCAGCAAGGCCGTCCACCGAGCCCCGAGTCCCGTCCATGGGGCTACATTCTGGGCGCGTCGCGCACAGACGCGCCACATAGTGCCACCAACCCCCCAAACCCCAAAACCAACGCCGTCTCCGAAGTGACCTCTCCAAGAGCTGCACGGCGTTGCCGTCAGCCACGCCGCACAGCCGCACGGTGTCGTAAAATGGGCCCCGCAGGTTTGTTTATTCCACCCCCTCCCCAAGCCAGAAATGAGCTGCCCCCACGCCCTTCCTCTCTGTAGTGGGGGCAAGGGGCACCCCCGGGGCAGGGGCGTTCCAGCAGGGCCTGTGCGGGCGCAAGTTTGGGAGAAATAACAGAAAGGGTTGGAAAGTGGTGAGGTCCTAGGGGAGGCATCCTGCAGGACCCAAGAAACTGGAAGGGTGCGACGTGGAGGGAGGGGCCTAAAAAGTGCCGAGACGCGGGCTAATCGCGTCGGAGTGGCCAGAGGGTCTGGGCCGAGGGGCGTGGCCCAGCTTTGAGGAAAAGCTGGAAGTGAGCAGGGAACTGGCTGGGCAGTGGGAGCCTCAGGCCAAACGGCCGGGGTCTTGGAGCGCTGGGGTGGTGAAGGAGCCAGGAACCGCCTGCGGGGGAATCGAGGAGTGTGCAGCGTGGTGACCTCTACTTCCGCGCATCGGAACGAGGACGAACTGGGCCCCACCGGGCGCAGGCTGTACTGGGTTACATTCCAGAAAGTGGAATGAACAGGTGTTCCAGCCAAGTGGTATGAAAGGCAGCCCAGAAAAGATAGATTCCTGCATTCGTGTATACTGTAGCAAGATTAAGCATATTCCCTGTATGAAAATAAAGGTTTACAAAACATGTTTCTGTTACCCCAATACCATAGAATTCTATTAAGTAACCAAAAGCGTTATGTTTCATATGTTTCCTACCAAAACTTAACTGTTAAGCCGTTGAGGGCAGGAAATGTGTCTGGGTGGTTCTTCCATGTAGCCCCAGAGCTTAGTATACAGTAATTAGCGGTGGCTGAATGTCTTTTGAATTAATGAACAGAAAGTCATCTAGACATTTTGTTAGGTTTGCTTCTCTTGTAAGGTTATCTTTTAATTAGAAAACATCAATTAAGGTGACAATTAGATAAAGAGGAAGCATGTGCTGTGTTTATATCACCACCTCCCCAGTGTACACATGGTTAGACAACACCAAGAACACAAGAAGAAATTGGAGGGAAAAAAAATAAAACAAGATGTTAGCTAGGAGCGATGGTGCGTGCCTGTAATTCCCAGCAATACCTGAGAGGCTGAGGTGGGGGAATCACCTGAGCCCAAGAGTTTGAGACCAGCCTGGGCAACATAATAAGACTCTGTCTCTTAAAAAAAAAATGGCAGAGGGGGGTGGTTAATCTTGCTAACAATTAATTTGGAAAAGTAAAAACTGATTGGATATACTATTTCATGCCTACTTAAATTGGAAATGTTTAAGCAGGTACAACTGCCTAATAGAATGATATGTAGGCAATATAATTGAGAAATATAAAATTTCCAGATTAAATGAAAAGGCATATTTGAAATAATATGAAGAGGAGGGCAATTATCTTGTTACAGTTATGTACAGCTTATGAGTTAACAATTGGAAGAAGCAATGGAAGAATAATTGTAATTAGTAAAAGGACTTATGAATTATTATTATTATTTTGGAGACAGAATCTGACTCTGTCACCCAGGCTCCCGGGTTCATGTGATTCTCCTGTATCAGCCTCCTGAGTAGCTGGGATTACAGGCACACGCCACTGTTGGGTACCAGCCCCAAGCCCGTATGCGGGTGCCCTTGGTCCTGGCAGTGACGAGGGATTGAGAGAAGGAAATAGAGACACAAGAGTAGAACTTACAGCATGGGTCCAGGAGACCAATGCAAGTGTGGGAACTGCGTTGGCCGCAAGCTCTGGGCTCCAAACACTTTTATTTTGTGCATAATGTCATTAAGTTATGGGCATGGAAGGGGAGGGTGAAGGGGTAGGTAAGATGGGGCGGGGGAGCACTTGCACTTGAGATCCTTCTAAGACATACTAAACTAGTGCTCTAAGCATTTAAAAGCACTTGAGATCCTTCTAAAACATGCTAAACTAGTACTCTGAGTTTATCACCAATTGTTATCAGGGTGCTGCTGCATCAGAAGTATAGCGGAGGAGGAGCAACCCGGTCTGACCACTCCCGATGCATCAAGGGGCTTCTATCTCCCGAGCATTGAGAACACAGAGCAATTAAAATCACTCCATATTCCGAGAACCTAGGCAGAGCCTGAGGTGTTCCCTGATCTCTGCCCTGCAAGGCTTTTCTCCTCCTTGCCAGCTCCCATCTGCAAAGACCCTCCCAGATCTTGTGAGCAGAGGTCGCCTCCCTTCTCAGAGATCTTTGCACAAGCCCTCTTTAGGAGACCCTCATGCAGTCTCCATGTTGAGAAGGCATTCATGGGACCACAGCAGTATT
>PVKP010037098.1:0-21928 GCA_004027715.1 Plecturocebus donacophilus | reverse complement strand
CCCTGAGGCAAACATGGAGACCTGGCCAGCCACCAGTGTTGACAGCAAAGACGAGGAGGCTGGATTTCATTTCTTAGAGGAGGAAGCACCTATAGTTGGGCTGGGAGCACCCACAGTTATTTGAATGCGGGAGGGAGGCTGTGGCAGGGGGCAGGGGGTCGGTGTGAGGGAGGGGCTGGCTGGCAGGAGGGAATCCCCGGGGACCTAGTTCTCCCTCAGGTTTCTCAGGGGCTGAGAAACCTCAAAAGTTATGCCCTAGACTCTTTAGTGCCTGAAACGGGGACAGGCAAAGAAAAGGAGGAAGAAAGGGAGGGGGATACAGAATCACTGGGTGCCCCCAAGTCCCTGGGCCACAGACTCAGGATTTTGTCACCAGGGCCCCCAAGTCTCTGAGTACTGTTAGCCATATCTGACTCACCCCTCCAGCCCTGCCTGCCCCTCAGGAAGGTAGGCACTCGCCTCCACCTCCTTACCTGACTCTCCGAGAGGGAAGCCTCATAATAGTCCAGGATGTCTGTCACAGGAACAGAACTGAGTTACCTCCCCACCCTAGGCCTCTCTGGGCACATCACCCCTGCCGACACTGCTGCGGTCTGTCTGGCAAGGGAGGAGCCCTTTCAGCCAAGGCTGGTCCATGATCATGAAGGACACCATGGGCATGACCCCGCATGGGGCTCCAGCCTGGACCAAATGATCTCCATGCTCCCAACCAGCCCCCAAAGTTCAGCAACGGCCCTTGGAGGCCCAGGTCCCTCAGAAAATGGGCTACTCACCCAGCAAGGCCTGGAAGAGGTCACTGTGCAGCACTGTGAGGAGCGGGGGTGCCCACCGCAGTAGTGGGGGAGCCAGGAGCCAGAGGGCTGACCTGGGAGCTAGTGAGATGCAAGGAGAATTGGGACAGGGAAGAGGCCAACATGGAGATGAACACACTGTCACTTCATCTCCCCAGCCTGTGCCCTTCACCCCAGGCCCTATGGAAAGATTCGGGAACAGCGATCCCCAAGTGCCAGCCCCCCACTTCACTCTCAGGCCTCCCCTCCACAAGGACCCCTGTTTTTCACCTCTCGGTCTCTGGGACATCTCTCTCTTCTCTCACTTTAATCTCCCTAATCCTCCAGGATTGGAGTTGAGCTGCTTCTCCCCATTCAATTCCAGCTGTGAGTAAAGTAGGCTGTCTCTGAACCGACCAGCTGTCCCATTCCTCCAGGTCCCCAGGCACCAGTGCAGCCACCACCTTGCTCCACACACGCTGGCTCCCTCTCCCCAAAGACAGGCAGAACTTAGCCACACTCTTCTGAGAAGCCAGCAAAGAGGGCCTCCTCACAGAAGGCTCCAGCAGCTCAAAAAGAAGCTAAGCCCTGTTCTCTCTCTTCCTGGGCCTCTTCTCACCCCAATGAGAATTGCAGAAAGAGGGGTAGAAACTGTTTGAGACTTCCTGACCCAGAGCTAGAGAAGTTGGGATTTCAAGGGCAAGTGGCAGGAGAGAGAATTCCTACAGTTCCTCTCGGGCCCAGGAAGAATCCATCTGCCTGGGCACATGGTCTCTGAAAGGAACAGAGGGTAGAGACAGAGGACTGTTCAGGAAAGTCTCGGAGGCTTTATTAAGGGTGAGGCAGTGAACCTGGGGAGGCCTTCCTACTGTGAAACCGTGGCTGTTGCAAGAGTTAGCGACGTCGCCTAGGTCTCAGGAGAATACACTTAGGGTACTCACACCCTAGCTTGAGTGCCCCCCACCACCGTCCCCTCCCTTTTGTGTTGGCGGAGACAGATTTCACCAGGAACTCTAGAGGCGTCTTTCCATGCCTGTACCTCTGGCATCTACCTTACACTTCTCTTCCTCTACTTCTTCCTTCTAACCCCACCAGAGAAGCCCTCCCTTCAGTCCACCTCCATTCCTCTGGCTGCAGGGACTTAAGCCCCTTCCTCTTCCGTCCCATCCTATCCCATCACCCCGTCGGAGGACTAGACTCTACTTCAGACGGGCGGGATGGAGTCTGCGGGAGACAAGTGACGCTTGGAGATCCCTCTAGGTCAGCGGAACGAGGGCCCGGGAACTACAGCTCCCAGTACGCCCCGGGGCCCGGAACCCGCCCGCCGCCCGGTGCATTGTGGACAATGAGTCAGGGCGGGGGGCGCCCTGACTCGGGCGTACGGGACGCCAGAGCTGGGTCAGCGCTCGAGGCACCAGTACCCAGAGCGGTTCGGAGATGCAGGCGGCTCGGATGGCCTCGAGCGTGGGGCGGCAGCTGCTGAGGCTGGGGGGCGTAAGGTCTGTGTATGACAAGAGGGACGGGAGACAGCGGGCCAGGGCACCGGGCCAGGACTGAACCCCCAACTCCCCACAGCTCGCGGCCCACGGCACTCTTGGGGCAGCCCCAGCCCGGCCCTGCCCGGCGACCCTATGCCGGGGTCGCAGCTCAGGTAAGTCACGGCAGCCTTGGCTAGGGGGTGTGGGAGCGGCGGTCCGCTTCGGCGCCCTCCTCCCCGCCGCCGGCAGGGGTCCCCTCTTGGTGCCAGTCCCCTGCCCACGGTTCTGTCGCCGAAAGTAGGGGAAAGGGCAAGCCAGGGTGCCCTAGGGCGAAAGTAGGGGAAAGGTCACCGCATCCGCGCCGCCTCCAAGCGCGGCTCGCGCTCTGTGCTCCCCTTGGCACAGCGTAAGTCCCTTCTTCCCGTCCTTGCTAACCGTCTTTTTCCCAGGCGGCTGTGCACAAGCCAGATTCCCACTCCTCTGATGCTTCCACCAGGGAGAAACCGGCCAAGACGGTAAGTAGCCCCGAGGCCAGGTGGACCTTAACCAGGGACAGACTCACCCTAACCACAGTCCTGAAACCCCCCTCTCTCTGCCCAGGAATCTAAGTCCTTTGCTGTGGGGATATTCAAAGGCCAGCTCACCACAGATCAGGTGTTCCCATACCCTTCCGGTAAGGGAAGGGATAGAGCTGGGTGGGGCCAGGGTGGTTTCCCCTGCCAGCCGGACCTGACTGGCCTGTCCCCCACCCGCTACAGTGCTCAACGAAGAGCAGACACAGTTTCTTAAAGAGCTGGTGGGGCCCGTGTCCCGTTTCTTCGAGGTGAGGAATGACTCGCGCTTGGTCCCTGCTGGGGGTGGATGGAGATGTTAAGCTCAGAAGGAGCCTGGATGTGGGATCCTGTGCCTTTCCCAGGAGGTGAATGATCCTGCCAAGAATGACACTCTGGAGGTGGTAGAGGAGACCACTTTACAGGGCCTCAAGGAGCTGGGGGCCTTTGGTCTGCAAGTGCCCAGTGAGCTGGGTGGTGTGGGCCTCTGCAACACCCAGGTGAGGGGCACCCTATCACCACATCCCAGTATCCCATAGTCCAGCTTGTCAGATTCAGCTTCTTCGCCATGCCCAGGACTAAAGTCTCTTCTAAGCACCTGCCCTGGGGGCCTGTGGAAGATACCACCTTCTCCTTCCCCAAACATTACACAATTTATATGCAGTCCCCTGGAGCTAAGAGCCACTGGCCTCACCCTGGTTCCCAAGTCCTTAGAAATCTCTAAGCTGGGGTCACCAAACAAGAGTATAGCAAGTCACCGTCCTACCAAGACCTAAGACTGACCAACATTCTCTGCTGTGCCCTTTGCCTAATGCCACTTCCTTCCCACACACGGGGAATGGTCCAGGTGCCCACACTGCCCTGTTGCCCACACATTCCTGTTGAGGTCAGGTCCCCCTGCAGCCAGTGACAGCCCCAGATTCCTGCTTCCCCTCCAGTACGCCCGCCTGGTGGAGATCGTGGGCATGCATGACCTTGCCGTGGGCATTACCCTGGGGGCCCATCAGAGCATCGGTTTCAAAGGCATCCTACTCTTTGGCACGAAGGCCCAGAAAGAAAAATACCTCCCCAAACTGGCATCTGGTAAGGCAACCCTAGGAGACCCAGGGAGATTGGGGGGTATACTGAGGTTGGCACAGATTAGACTAGTTGGTACCTACATTATCAAATGGCTGGGCATTTTGGTTGGGGGAAGATTCTGGGGAGGCATCAGAGTGCTGGTTGGGAAATGCAAAAGAAAACTAAGTACTGGCTGGGTACAGTGGCTCACACCTGTAATCCCAGCACTTTGGGAGGACACCTGTAATCCCAGCACTTTGGGAGGCCGAGGCATGTCAGGACTTTGAGACCAGCCTGGCCAACATGGTGAAACCCCATCTCTACTAAAAAAAAAAAAAAAAATTAGCCAGCCATGGTGGCGGGTGCCTGTAATCCCAGCTACTTGGGAGGCTGAGGCAGGAGAATTGCTTGAACCTGGGAGGCACAGGTTGCAGTGAGCTGAGATTGCATCATTGCACTCCAGCCTGGGTGACAAGAGGGAAACTTCATCTCAAAAAAAAGACTGGATACTGCCAGGTGTTAGGGGGAACTGCCTTGTGGAGGGATGGGGAAGTGGGCGGAGGGGACTCTGAAGCTCATCAGAACTTGGGGTAAACGAGCTCTCTCCCCAATAGGAGAGACTATGGCCGCTTTCTGTCTAACCGAGCCCTCAAGTGGGTCAGATGCAGCCTCCATCCGAACCTCTGCTGTGCCCAGCCCCTGTGGAAAATACTATACCCTCAACGGAAGCAAGCTTTGGATCAGGCAATCTGCCTCCCATTTCCCTTTTGCCCAATCCCAGGCCTCACTGCTCCCAGTCCTCCATGTCCTGAATGCCCCCTCATTCTTCCACAGTAATGGGGGCCTGGCAGACATCTTCACAGTCTTTGCCAAGACACCAGTTACAGATCCAGCCACGGGGGCCGTGAAGGAGAAGATCACCGCTTTTGTGGTGGAGAGGGGCTTCGGGGGCGTTACCCAGTGAGTTGATTTGTGGAGGAAGAGCTTAGGACTGAGGGGCAGTACCTGGCACCAAGGCAGATGATTGTTGCAGGCCACCCTGGGGATGTATGCAAAAGCCAAAGCAGGTGGACTGAATTTCGCCTTTGGGACTAATATGTATGCAACTGAGCTCAAGTTTTGGCTCCAGCAGCGAAGTCCAACACAGAATAAGACATAGCCAGGCCTTCTTAGCCCTCAGGGCCTGCGGGGGGCATGTTGCCTATGGCTGGTAATAGTCTAGGAGCTATAATTCCTTCCTGGTGCATAAGGAGTGGTTTTCCCCCAGTGACAACCTATTAAACACACCTCTGCTTTCCCACACTGCCTTGACACAGTGGGCCCCCTGAGAAGAAGATGGGCATCAAGGCTTCTAACACTGCAGAGGTGTTCTTTGATGGAGTACGGGTGCCCTCAGAGAATGTGCTGGGTGAGGTTGGGAGTGGCTTCAAGGTCGCCATGCACATCCTCAACAACGGAAGGTTTGGCATGGCTGCAGCCCTTGCAGGTACCATGAGAGGCATCATTGCCAAGGCGGTGAGTACCCTGCCCAAATCCCTAGCTAGCCCCAACAGAAGTCTCACTGTCCCCTTGCCATGTGTCCCTGCATGCATTCCCTACACTAGAAACTCCTCCCCTACCAGCAGCCCGACTCGCTAGCTTAGGTCTCCATCCTGTGTAGACTGAACGCTGGTTGTATCCAAAGCCCAGCCCTGCTCTTAGGGAGACTGCAGAACCACACTGAACCATGATGTGTGTACCCTCTTCCAGGTAGATCATGCTGCTAATCGTACCCAGTTTGGGGAGAAAATTCACAACTTTGGGCTGATTCAGGAGAAGCTGGCCCGGATGGTTATGCTGCAGTATGTAACTGAGGTGAGAGTCTCCAAGCTGCTCTCCTTGGAGCCCTGTGGTTTTCTTCCCAGTCGGGTCAGACTACAACCCCCAGCAGCACCTGGGGCAGTGGGTCTCCAGCTTTACACCAATGCCCTAGGGGATGCGGGGAGGCATAGTCAGCTCAGCTTCCTCAGAAGGTGGAGAGCAATGATGTTCTGGTCAAATGCTGGCCAGCAGTACCTGCAGTTAATCCTACCCCATCCCTTACCTCCACCCCTTTTAAGAAAACAAATACCTGAAAGTGCCTGAAGAACTGACCCAGAAGAACGAATATTTGCCTGACCTGACAAGTTAGGTGACTGGGCCTAACAAGCTAGGTCAGACCTGATCTTGAGGATCTGGGTGATCAGGCCAAGTCTGATACAGCCCTTTTCCACTTTCCTTCCCATGTCCCAACCATGCAACCTCAGTCCATGGCTTACATGGTGAGTGCTAACATGGACCAGGGATCCACAGACTTCCAGATTGAGGCCGCCATCAGCAAAATCTTTGGCTCGGTGAGGTCCCAGGCATGCAGGGAGGGAGAGTCCACTTTGGGAGCTCAGCTCCAAAACCAGTCCCATCTGTTCTCTGTCCCTAGGAGGCAGCCTGGAAGGTGACAGATGAGTGCATCCAAATCATGGGGGGTATGGGCTTCATGAAGGTACAGTTCTGTCCTCTGCAGAGCCTCGGCTGGGCCAGGGCAGGCAGGCACATCTCCGCAGGGGCATATGATCTGTGTTGTCCTGTGGTAGGAACCTGGAGTAGAGCGTGTGCTCCGAGATCTTCGCATCTTCCGCATCTTTGAGGGGACAAATGACATTCTTCGGCTGTTTGTAGCTCTGCAGGGCTGTATGGTAAGAGGGAGAATTGGGTGGGGTAGAGGTGAGGAGGACACTGAGTCCTGACTGCTGGACCCTCCTCCCCCATAGGACAAAGGAAAGGAGCTCTCTGGGCTTGGCAGTGCTCTAAAGAATCCCTTTGGGAACGCTGGCCTCCTTCTAGGAGAGGCAGGCAAACAGCTGAGGCGGTAGGCTTAGGGCCAGGCCCAGGGCCAGGGGAGGGCAGGGCGGTGTATGGCAACTAACCAGTCATTCTCCCTCTTCCTCTCAGGCGGGCAGGACTGGGCAGCGGCCTAAGTCTAAATGGAATCGTCCACCCAGAGTTGAGTCATAGCGGTGAGCTGGTAAGTAGTCAGGGGTCTAGGAGAACCTGCGTCAGGGGCTACAGCCGACGGCCCCTGAGCCTTGCACGTTTCCCACTTCTTCAGGCAGTGCAGGCTCTGGAGCAGTTTGCCACTGTGGTGGAGGCCAAGCTGATAAAACACAAGAAGGGGATTGTCAGTGAGTGAGCTCTGCCCTCCCACTCCTCCATCCCTTTCCTCTTCTTGAGACTAACGCTCCCACCCTCACCTACCTACCCGACAGATGAACAATTTCTGCTGCAGCGGCTGGCAGACGGGGCCATCGACCTCTATGCCATGGTGGTGGTTCTCTCGAGGTGAGAAGGCAGGTAGGGAATGCCTGGGCTGAAGGGGGCCTGGGCCCGGATCCCAGTCAGCACAGATTTATTTTTGTCTCTTGCTTCCTGCCAGGGCCTCAAGATCCCTCAGTGAGGGCCACTCCACAGCCCAGCATGAGAAAATGCTCTGTGACACCTGGTGTATCGAGGTGAGACTCGGGGCTGCCAAGCTCAGGTGAGGGGCTAGAGGTACAGGCCCAAACCCCTCCTTCCTCCCTGCAGGCCGCAGCCCGGATCCGAGAGAGCATGGCCACTCTGCAGTCAGACCCCCAGCAGCAGAAGCTCTACCGCAACTTCAAAAGCATCTCCAAGGCCTTGGTGGAGCGGGGTGGTGTGGTCACCAGCAACCCAATTGGCTTCTGAATACTCTTGGCCAGGGCCTGGCCTGGTTATGTGCCTTCCCTCAAGCCAAAGCCAAAGCCCCTCTCCTAAGGGCCCTGGTTTGTCCATGGGGACCTAGTGTTCCCAAGACTGTGCCTGCTGTCCAGAGCACTTAACTGCCTCACAAATAATAAAATTTCTAACAAGTCATCCTTCACTCCTGTGTGTCCGTTCTTTCCCTCCGCTGCCTGCCTCCCTCCCAAAGAAAGGAGCCAGAGGCGTGGGGAGTTTGCCTCTATTGCTTTATTTGGTGTTTTATACAAGTGACTAAAATAAATAGAGTAACAAAGGCAGCTACACGGCCCAAATCTCCCAGCTTCCTCGGGCTGCTGTCTAGGGGCCTAACCCCAGGGTACCACTGACCATCCCCAACCCCGCACAGGGCAGGGCTGTGGGTAACTGGAGGAGGAGGTCACATTCTGGGGTTAGAAGAAGGGGCCCAACAGATGGGGATTCTTCATACAAAAGAGGAAATGCCTATTAAAAAAATAGTCCCAAAACTGTAAGAAACTCTATTTTAACCCCCAAAAAGGCTTATAAAAAAACAAAGCTAAAAATAATCAAAGGTCCCTTGTTTACCCCTGAGGGAAGGGGGAGGAACTAGGCACTGCTGGTGAGAGTCACAGTGGCCATGATCTCCTGTCTGGCAGCAGCCGGCAGGCTGAGCCCAGGCACTGTGAGAGCAAGCACATGATGGCTGGGACACCCAGTCACACACCAGGAGCACCAGGCCCAGCCTGGCCCGCAATGGGCTACATAACATCCACAAAGAACTCACTGGGATTGCCCATGGCCATGTGGAAGCTTTGGCGGCTGGCTGTCAGTTCTGGGGGCACAGACCCCAGGTCTCTGACTGGAGGGGCCCCCGGAGGCTGCACTGCTGGAGGGACTGGGGGTGGGGGTGGGGGCATCATGACCACCATCATGGGGTTGTAAGGGAGGGCCATGCCAGGGGGTGGTCCATAGGGATGGAGCCCCGGGTGGGCTCGGAGATTAGGGGCACCCCCAGTTGAGCCTCTGGAGGGAGGAGGGCCCCCATCGCCAGTCCCACTTGGTTCCCCACCCCGCCGAAGGCTGCCCCCTCGGCTGGAGGGCTCGGACTCACTGCCACTGCCGGACTTGGACTCGGGGGCCCGCTCCTCAGGCCTCCCCGTGCGCCCTGCCCCCCCATCACTTCGTGTCGACCCACTGCTCCGGCTGCCTGTGGAGGGAGGGGAGGGGCAACTGAGTCCTCACCCTGGCTCCCCTCTGATCCGCCCTCAGACCTGGTTTGTCGGGTATCTGGGGGTGACTTACCCTCACTGTGCTGGCTGCTGGCACTGCCCCCACCATAGGTGTAAGACGAAAGCTCATGGTAGGGTGGGGGCTGCGGGCTGTAGGGGTGTGGGGCCGGGTACTGGTAGGAGAAAGTGGGCAGCAGGGGCCAGGGGGTGGCCCCAGGCAGAGGAGCCAAGGTATCCTGGTCTGAGGCCCCACTGGAGCCATCGTTGTCATTGAGAGACAGGTTAACCAGGTCTAGAAAGCAAGGGAAGAGAGTAAGAAACCACTGCTTCAAAGAGGCTAGGGCCCTAAGACACTGAATGAGAGGAACTGGGAAGAGTTCTTCCAGACCCAACCACGATGGGGCTCAAAACAAGGGTTCACAAGGGCCTCTGACAAGAAACTCCCATCTACTTCTGCCATGAGGGCAGGGGCACAGCCAGGGCCACCACTAGCCCATGCCTCTGCAGGACTCAGGAAGAGGTGCACCGTCCCCCAGTGGACAGTCCTGCACCTGGTGTGATTTGTCCAGCAGCACATGGGTGGACGTCAGCCCCCATCCTCGGCCAGTGCAGGACCTAGTTCGGGACACATGCTGCTCGACCATCCATGGTGGCCCTGACTGCGGTTTCTGGGCTAGGTCTAGGGTTGGAGAGGCAGAACAAGGCAGGCAGAGCCACACTCCCAGAGTCGGGGCAGGGGGACTCACAGCTCTCACAGCCACCACTGAGGTCTCCGAAGACATAATAGCACTGCTCAGAGAAGGTGATCTTGTTGACAGTGTGTCGGATCAGGCCGGCTTTGAGCAACCCACTGGCGTATTTTCGGGCCTCCCGCCGCTCTGGAAAGCCTTCCACATGATGGTAGAGCCAGTCAACCACATCCGAGCCTGGGAACACCCACAGTGGAAAAAGACCTCAGGTTCTCCTTCCAACTCCTGCTCTCACCTCTGCCTGTGCTGTTCCCGGCTTCGGTCGCCTCCTCCTCCCCTTCTCCAGCCACCTGCCCAGGACTCATCCATACCCAGAAAGGCATTAGGGATGGTGATCTTGAGCCACATGCGGTCCCGGACTTCCAGCCCAGACTCTGGAGCTGCCATGGCCTTAGTGACCGATGCCATGTCTGTGTGGATGGAGAGACTCCGGCCCTCACAGCCTGGCAGAGGAGACAATGGGGCATTAGAGGCAGGGTCACGCCAACAAGGGCCATGGGTCACACCACTTTGGGGCAGCCCTCTGGCAGGAGGGTGAAATGAGGTGGGCTGGCGGCTCACCATCAGGCAAAGAGGACCCCGATGTAATGGTGCTCATGGATGAGGAGCCTGGGTAGGCTGGGAAGGTGCCAGTCAGAGCCGCGGAGTGGGACACCCAGGCAGCAGGGTCAATTGGCTGGATGGGCTCATCTGGGACAAAGATGGTACCAAAATGACCTCTTCTCAGTCCCCAAAAGCCAGCCCAGTTCCTCCCTGACTCAGTCTCCTGTTCCACCTCTGCCCGGATCCTCCTCCACCCATTCATTATGACCAGAGGCCAGCCCCAGCCTTCTGGGCCACCCCCACCACCAACTTCAGGCCCCTCCCTGAGTGTCACTCACTTCGGGGGAGGGTGAAGTAGGCCTGAGGAGAGGGATCCCAGCACTTGGCCACAGTCAGCACGATGGGGCTATGGGGAAGAGAAGGCCAGTCAAGGGCACAGGGGAAGAGGCCTGGGGTGGGGGGTGCTGAAGCAAGGATGAATTAAAAGACACAAAGATGGGGAGAAGCCAGAATGCCTTAGCTGGGCTAGGGAAGGTGAGGGTGGAAGGCACCACAATGTGGATGACTCATCAACATGGAAACTCTTAAAAACATACTGCCAAGTGAGACGAGAGAGTACACGATGTACAATTCCATTCACAGAAAGTCCAAAGACAGGTAAAATAAAATCGCGCTATTCAAGGATAAAAGCAAGGGTGGTAACTACGGAGGGAGGCAAAGCTTTTCTTTGTCGTGGTGATGACCAAGGAAGTCAGCAAAGTGACTACCTCTGGAGGGTGAGGCATTGGGGAGCAGGAAGGGGCATCTGTGGAGGAGGATCTAGGGTGTCAGCAATCTCTATTTGATGGTCTAGGCGGCGGTGACATGAATAGTCACTCTGGTATTATTTGCTACATCACGAATTTGTTTCATGTACTTTGAGTGTTATGTCTTACCCTCCTTTTTTTTTTGAAACAGAGTCTTGCTCTGTTGCCCAAGCTAAAGTGCAATGGCATGATCTCAGTCCACTGCAACCTCTGCCCCCGCCCTAGAGTTCAAGCAATTCTCCTATCTCACTCCCCACTAGCTGGGACTACAGGAGAGCACCACTGTACCCAGCTAATTTTTTTTTTTTTTGAGATGGAGTTTTCGCTCCTGTTGCCCAGGCTGGAGTGCAGTGGTGCAATCTTGGCTCACCGCAACCTCTGCCTCCCGGGTTCAAGTGATTCTCCTGCCTCAGCCTCTCGAGTAGCTGGGATTACAGACATGCGTCACCACACCCAGCTAATTTTGTATTTTTTAGAAGAGACAGCGTTTCTCTGTGTTGGTCAGGTTGGTCTCAAACTCTTGACCTCAGGTGACCGCCCACCTTGGCCTTCCAAAGTGCTAGGATTACAGGTGCGAACTACTGCACCTAGCCATTTTTGGATTTTTAGTGGAGTTGGGGTTTCACCATGTTGGCCAGGCTGGTCTTGAACTCCTGACCTCAGTGATCCACCCACCTCAGCCTCCCAAAGTACTGGGATTACAGGGGTGAGCTACTGGGCCCGATTGTCTTACTGCTTATTAAAATTGCAAAACAAAAAGTTATAGGGGAAAAAAAAAAAGACTGAGGACCTGCAGCCTGCTCAGCAACTCACCCAGGCTTGTGCACGATGTCCCTCAGCACCCGCACGGCGTCATCATTGCTCATGTTCTCAAAGTTCATGTCATTCACCTGGAAGCAAGAGGAAGGGGGTCAGAGGCCGGGTGGGAGAGGCTGAGGTCCCCTAAGCAGGCCAGCTCAATGACCCTGCCCCAGCACACCTGCAAAAGCATGTCCCCTGGCTCAATGCGCCCGTCGGCCGCCACGGCCCCACCCTTCATGATGGAACCAATGTAGATGCCTCCATCTCCCCGCTCATTGCTTTGGCCCACAATGGAGATGCCCAGGAAGTTGTACTTCTCTGTGGAGAGAGGCCATGTGAAGGGAGGAGGCCCCAGCCGCAAGCTCCGGAGAGACCAGGCCCTCCCCACACCCTCACCACAGGCTCTCCCCATACCCATGTTCAGCGTGACTGTGATGATATTGAGAGACATTGTGGAATCCGTGACACTGCTGAAGGATGAGGTCTGTGGTAGGAAAAGAAGGAGCTAGAGTGCCCTTCAATAACCCAGGATACACCCTGGGGCTCTGCTGGTGTCCTGGCACCACCCAAACCAAGGCCCATGCCCCACCTTCTTCCAGCACCCGTCTACCCGTGGGAACCCCCTCACCCTCTCCAGGCGGGGTGGCCGCTGTTTCCTCCGCCGCCGGTGGCGCTTCAGGAGGCGGGAGGCGCTGCTCTGCTCCGTGGAGCTGCTAAACCTGTCAGGAGTTGGAAGGAGGGCAAACGTAAGCCACAGTGGTCAATGGGGCAAGAGGGCTGACGAGAGGAGGAAAACCGGGGCTGGGCGCACTGGGGAGGGCTGTGGAGCCACACCTGCTCATGGTATCCTCCTCGTCTGAGTCCCCCAGGCTGGTACTCTCCAGCTCGCTGGTCATGAGGGTAGAGGAGCTCTCATATCCAGCCAGGTGGCGCTCCAGCCTTGAGGGGCCACCAGTCCTGTGGCCCCCAGCTGCATATGGATAGGAAACTCAGGAACCAAGCTTCCCCCTGCTCACCCCACCAAGCCTGGGGTCTGGCCCAGCCCTTCCCTGTCCCCAGGCCTGCCCCTCACCGCCATGCTCACTGCTGTCTCTCCTTCGAGGTCGCTCCCGCCTCAGCGACACTACTGACTCGGTTTCTGTCTCAGGCTCCAGATTCTCGTGGCTGCTGGACACATTAGGGCTGGACAGGCAGAGATGGTTTCCAACCCACATCAGGAGAACAGGTCTCCGGATCCTAGGCACCCCTTACCAAAAGGCCTGGATTCCCTCCTCATCTCCCTCCCCTGCAGTCAAGGATCCGAAGGACTCACTGGAAGGATGGAGGCCTCGAGTCCCCAATGCCGCTGGTCCTCTCAGGTGGCAAAGGCGGTAAAGGTGGGGCTGGAGGCACCAGTTCTGTCCGAGGCTCATGGGCTGGAGGAGCCATCTCAGGCTGAGGATTATCTGAGGACACCAGCTAGAAGGGTGCAAACGATAAACAGTGGCTCACCTGGGAGTGGGAGTGGAACAGACGGCAGTAAGTCAAAGAATTAGAAAGGGTCTCAGAGAGCTGAAGAAAAGCAAAAAAACCTAGCAAGTATTAGAGACTCCAAAAGGAGAAAGCTGAGGGCCTCTCACTGGCTCTCCAAATAGACAGGAGGTAAAGAATCAGGGCCAGCCAGGCGCTGTGGCTCACGCCTGTAATCCCAACACTTTGGGAGACTGAGGTGGATGGATCACAAGGTCAGGAGTTCAAGACCAGCCTGACCAAAATGGTGAAACCCCGTCTCTACTAAAAATACAAAAAATTATCTGGGCCTGGTGGTCGGCGCCTGTAATCCCAGCTAATCAGGAGGCTGAGGCAGAGAACTGCTTGAACTTGGGAGGCAGAGGTTGCAATGAGCCAAGACTGCACCACTATACTCCAGCCTGGGCGATCTAGCTAGACTCCATCTCAAAAAATAAAAAAAAAAGAGGCAGGGCCACTAACACCTGGCCTGGGGGAGCGCTACAGAAACAGACTGAGGCTTGGAGGGGCCTAGCAATGCTGAGGGAACCTGGCCCTAGGTGTCGCAAACTCTTACCCAGGATACCACCCTTCCGTTGAAGCAGGGGAGGCGGGCATTGTCATCTGAAATTTCTTCCTTCACCACCCTGCCAAGAGACAGTGTAGAGGTCCGTGAGCTGGACCAGCCATCCCCACCCCCAACCCCACTCAAAGTTTCTTCCAATCTTTACCTGGCTCCAGGATATTGACTTTCTCTTTCCCTGTTCAGGTCTTCTCTTACATGGAAATAACTCACTCTGACACCTAAGAAATCTCCAAACTCAATCTCCTTTCCTTATTTCTCCTCTCCCTAACGCACCCTCAGGGGCACAGTGCTGCTCCAAAAGACCTCGAGTCCAATTCAAACCTCTCAATGCAATTTCAAAGGCAATCCCCCATGCTGATGCAGCTGCCTAAGACATCTATCCAACTTAGAAGCCTAGCTAGCAGCCTCCCTCAAGCCCATCCTGTTCCTTACAAACCTTGCAACAAGGCCAGGCACGGTGGCTCACACCTGCAATCCCAGCTCTTTGGGAGGCTGAGGCTGGTGGATCATCTGAGGTCAGGAGTTCAAGACCACCCTGGCCAACATGGGGAAACCCCATCTCTACTAAATTACAGAAATTAGACGGGTATGATGGCAGGTGCCTATAATCCCAATTACTTGGAAGGCTGAGATGGGAAAATTGCCTAAATCTGGTAGATGGTGGTTGCAGTGAGCTAAGATCGCACCACTGCACTACAGCCTGTGCAGCTGAGACTTCATTTCAAAAAAAAACTGAGGCTGGGTACAGTGGCTCATGCCTGTAATCCTAGCACTTTGGGAGGCTGATGCAGACAGATCACGAGGTCAGGAGTTCCAGATCAGCCTGGCCAACACAGCAAAACCCCATCTTTTACTAAAAATATAAAAATTAACTGGGCATGGTAGCACATGCCTACCTCAGCTACTCAGGAGGCTAAGGCAGGAGAATCACTTGAACCTGGGAGGCAGAAGCTGCAGTGAGCCAAGATCACGCCATTGCACTCCAGCCTGCCCAACAAGAGTGAAACTCCATCTCAGGAAAAAAAAAAAAAACCTGGCTGGGCATGGTGGCTCACACCTGTAATCCCAACACTTTGCGAGGCCAAGGCAGGAGGATCGTGAAGGTCTGAAGATAAAGACCATCCTGACTAACACGGTGAAACCCCATCTCTACTAAAAACATAAAAATTAGCCAGGTGTGGTGGCATGTGCCTGTAATCCCAGCTACTCGGAAGGTAGAGGCAGGAGAATCACTTGAACCCAGGAGGCAGAGGCTACAGTGAGCCAAAACTGCGCCACTACACTCCAACCTAGGCAAGACAGCGAGACTCCACCTCAAAAAAAGAAAACTGAAAAAAAGTCTTCAGTCTTCATCTAAGTCTCTCCTCTTACACTTTCTTTTAGTTTTTTCTACTGTCTTCTGTTGGGTAAAAACACCCATTAGAGGCCAGGCATTATGGCTCACGTCTATAATCCCAGCACTTTGGGAGGCCAAGGTGGGTGACTTACCTGAGGTCAGGAGTTCAAGACCAGCCTGGCCAACATGCCGAAACACTTTCTCTACTAAAAATACAAAAATACTGAGTGAGGTGGCTTGCCTGTAATCCCAGCACTTTGGGAGGCCAGGGCAGGCGGATCACTTGAGGGCAGGAGTTCAAGACCAGCCTGGCCAACATGGTGAAACCCCATCTTTAAAAAAAAAAGAAAAAAAATATATATAAAAATACAAAAATTAGCTGGGCATGCTGACGAACACCTGTAGTCACAAATACTCGAGAGGCTAAGGCAGAATTGCTGGAAGCCGGGAGGCAGAGGTTGCAGTAAGCCGAGATCAGTCCACTGCACTCAAGCCTGCGAGACACAGCAAAACTCCATCACAAAAAATCCATTAGATCAAGCAATGGAAGCTCCTCATTAGACTGAAAGTTCCCAAGGAGAGGGCAAGCTAAGCTTCCCATCCCTCTGTGCCTCATCTGGCACAAAATTCTGCACGAAGCAATCTGCTCAGCCTGACAGATCCCAAGGCCCGGCCTTGTGGTCATCTCTCCAATAGGGTCCCGGTGGTGGACTAGACTTGACCCTTCTTCTTGACCACAACATCAAATCATGAACACTCACTCTGGTCAACACCATGTCCTAGCCACATAGCACACAGCGACACTTGGGCATTAACAAATACTGTTGGCTAAATGAATCAACTTATAAATAATCAGACTCTGCCTAGTTGTTCATCTCTCTCTTTCCACACACACCCTTGCCTCCAAATTAAGACACCTTGTCTGATTAACCCTTTGGCCTAATATGGTTATAAGACCCAGGATATATGCCAACTTAATCCTCTTGCTGTCAATGTGCCAACACAGCCCAGTCACTACCAATCTGTCTCAGCATAATGTAGGATTCTTCCCAATATAACATAATCTCAGCATAGCTCAGTTCACTCTAAGAAAAATTATTCCGTATAACCATAACCTACTTTATAGTCAGCCTCAATACTAATAATGACAATTACCATTCGCCAAGAATTTACCGTTTGCCACACACCTGATCTAAGCATTTCATTCTGTGATTTTCTCCATGTCACAGATGAGCTCAAGACAAAATTTAAATAAATTGTCCAAGAGTACATTGCAAACAACCAGAATAACCTTTTAAAACCCACACTATCCCAACTTAATCCAGCCTGCCTTCAAAAAAGCAGAGGTTGAGGACCCAGAGGGCTCAGTCTCAAAGACTATAAACACAAAAGGGCTTTCTCTGCATTATTTTTACAAGCCCATCTAGTCCAAGATATCCCTGAATGTCCCAAATTACCTTAGGAACCCAATCTATTCTAGCACAGCCTACAATGTCCCCACACGCAGCTGTCTGCACCAATATAGACTAGAATACCCCAATACAGCTGCCTGTACCAGCATGGGCCCCAACAGCCTTGTCTGCCCCTATACAGAGTGCTCCAATAAAACCACGTCTTGCCCCAAGAGAAACCAGGATTAATTAATACAACCCAGTAGAGTCCGTAATAACCCAAGCTTCTTTTTTTTTTTTTTTTTGAGACAGAGTCTTCCTCTGTCGCCCAGGCTGGAGTGTAGTGGCACAATCTTGGCTCACTGCAACCTCTGCCTCCTGGGTTCAAGCGATTCTCCTGTCTCGGCCTCCCGAGTTGCTGGGACTACAGGCGTGTGCCACCACACCCGACTAATTTTTTGTATTTTTAGCAGAGACGGAGTTTCACCGTGTTAGCCAGGATGCTCTCGATCTCTTGACCTCGTGATCCGCCCGCCTTGGCCTCCCAAAGTACTGGGATTACAGGCGTGAGCCACTGCGCCCGACCATGCCCCGAGTTTCTCCACGATACTCTACTCCAGGGCAGCCTAGAACATCCCAATAGAGCACTCTTTGCATCAGTATAGACTAGAATATCCCCCCAAAAATCCTGTCTGCTCTAGTATACGCCACAATGTCCCAAGTTGACCCAATATAGCCTTATCTACATCAAGAGATTCCACAATATCCCTACATAACCTGTGGACAACATGCAGGACTCCTGAGAACGTAGTAAACGACCAATGGATCAATTTACGGCGTACAGTCTAGAATACTCCAAAATAAACTAGTATGCCCCCACCTATTCCAATAGAACGTAATCTTCTCTAATCTGGTTTAGAATATCCTAGTCTGTGCCCTCGATCTATCCAAGCATAACCTTGTCCATCCTGGCATAGTCAATCCACTTCACCATAGTACAATCTGCTCCACCATAGGTCAGAAAATCCCAGTGTGGCCCAAAGTAGATGTGTGCCCCTCCACGTCGCCCAATCCACTCTAGCAAAGCCCCCGTCGGTCCTATGTAGGCCTTGCGCTCACCCAAAATCCTGATCCATAGACTTGAAAAAGTACTTGGCGCCTGCGGGCCGCTGCAGAACGCTCTTGAAATCGCCGAGGGTGATGCGCTCGGCAGGGACAGGGATCTTCACCAGGTAGGGAGTCTCTTCTTCATCCAGATGGTAAATCACCTTCGTCTCCCCAACCCCACCGCCCCCATTGCTACTGCCCGCCATGGTCTCGCCCGCGCGCTCCCGGGCTCTGCCGCCCACCCAACCGGGCAAATGGCCCCTGCCGCGCCTGCGCACACGCGCAAACCGACGCGAGAGCGCGGATAGGACCGACCCAGTACGGGAGAAAGGCTAAGGAAAGAAAGAGGGGGTCGGCGAGGGTGGCGGGCCGCGGGGTGCGACTCAAAGCCACGGTCTCAGCGGTAGCCGCGCGCCATCGCCGCCGACGTCGCGAGCACCTCCAGGTTCCCGCCCACCTCTCCTCATGTCACGTGACCCAAGCTCGCCCACCCCGCGTTTCCTCAACCGCCCTGTCACGTGACCCCTGTCAGTCACGTGACCACCGGACTCCTCCTAGCGCCCCCGCCACGTGATTGCTGCCTTCAGCAAAGGTCTCCCAGCCCCCAAACGGGTACCCTAGCCGAGGTCCTGCGTGCATCCTGGCTAAACTGGCCTCTGCCCTCAGGAAGCGATCGGCTCCCACCCTGCTTTACCCTACCCAGGCGGGAACGCGAAGCAACTCACCCGCAGGAGTGTGCGTGCTGGGAGTGAAGGTGGGGATTGTGGGGGTTCCTAGACTCGAGTGGGGAGGGACAAATACAATGAAAGCTCTAAGGTGGCTTACTCGAGTACCTTGGGGTGGGAAAGGCCCAGTGCCATGCCAGTGGATTTCAGCCCCACCTCCAGCTGGTCTTCAGCCAGCTCTTCCAAAGCCTCCCTCCCAAGCAGGACACTGAGTGAGGGCTATAAACACAAAAGAGCCCACTCTGCTTTATTTACAACACTCAGGCTGTCTGTACAAACAACGGCCAATATTATTAAAAACAAAAGAGGTGAATGAGAATTGTCACCTTTCTGTTCTCCTTCTTCGCTTGGCCAGGCTCTAGTACTCCACCTTTGAGCTGCCATGCCCAACAGGGGAAGTCCAAAATTAAAAATACAACCGGTGTAGAAGAAAATAAATGGGGAGTGAAACAGAAGAAAAGATGAGGGAGGGGAGTGCTAATATTTACACTAGAGTTTTATAGACAACTGTCCCATTCCATCTCAATTCCATCCTGACCCAGAAAATGATGGTGGCAGGTACAAGAGACAGAGATTGTGTCTAGAGACACAGACAGCCTCCCACCCCCAACCGTAATGGGTCCAATTTCAAATCCACAGAGTTGGGAGGAAGGAGAGGGTAGGAAAGTGAGACATTCATTTTAAAACAAGTCTCCTTTGGGAATTCCTGCCTTGAAGTGCAGACAGTATCCAAGCTCCAGGGGACAGGCTGAGGTCCCTGAGGCTCAGTTCCCAAATCGCGTTGTCATTTGGAAGTTCTAGCCTAGAGTTGGCGCTGTCAGGGCTCTCCAGATTTGGGAGGCCCCCCTAACCGCCGGGCCTCTGGCCTCAGTTCCTTGCATTTCTGGCAATAAAAGAAGTCAGGGACATTGGTCTTCTTAATCTTAGCACAGGAGAGGTGGATCCACGTCCCACACAGGCTGCACTCAATCATAGGCCGCCCTGCAAAGGGCTTTCGGCAGTAACATGTGATGAGATCCCATGAGTCATCACCTGGGGAAAAAAAGGTTTGTTTGGTATTCTGCCGGAGCTGTTTTTGGATTTACAACACCCTCAAACCCATCGTCCCAGCCCAGACCTCTCACCTGATTCTACCATGATGTCCTCGTCCATGACCCGCATCTCGCCTTCACTGGAGCTGGCATCTCCATCTTGGCTTGTTTCAGTGCTGCCCACCTCCTTGCTTTCACTGTCAGGAGGAGGGACGCCTTCAGGGTGCACTGTGGCAGGGGGCCTAGGAGCCTCTGGGGGTGCCGGGAGCACAGGGGCTGGGGCTTCACCCCCTACCACTGTTGCCATCTCTTCTTCTTCTTCCTCTTCCTCTTCTTCCTCCTCCTCTTCAGAGTCTGTATCACTGGGGGGTGCCTGGGGAGGCCCAGGAGGTGGGAGTCTATCCCCCCGTTCTGCCTTTTTTAACTTCCGCTTCTTGCTCTTCTTGATTCGAGACCTCTTTTCTCCATCCCCAGGAGTTGGCCGAGGCCTCCGAAGCACCCCAAAGCCAGCCCCAGCTCCTGGCCCCAACTTTCGGTTCTTTCGGTCCTTCTTTCGAGGAGGATGGGAGAGGTCTCCCTGGGAAAGGGGCACTGGGGTAAGAGCAGCAGGGGGCCGGGAGGTATGTGTCAGGGATGTGGGGGACAAAGGAGATGCCACTTTGGGCCCATCCAGATCAAACAGAGAGTCCTTGAGCTTCATCTTCTCAAGCAAGGTAGCACTGTCGGGGGCCTGCAGGCGAGAGAAAGTGGACCTTGGGGGTCCTGGCTGGGTGGGACCTGCTTGAGCTGCCCTTCTCTTGGATGACTTTGCTTTCTTAACAAAAGTCTGGATGGTTCGAAGATCTGAGGGGGCTGAGTCCCAGCCATCACTGTCTGCCGCACTCTCTCCTCGCAATGGAGAGCTGGAGCCAGAGGCTGGCCAGTCACTTTCCTTAAAAGGGGGAAGAGACCAGGGTCAGCAGAACCCTAGTGTCATCTCAGTCCCTCCACAAACTCAGCTTGAAAAAAAGCAGGGACCCAATTTATCCCAAAATGTCCTACGCCAACCACTAAATCCCACTGTGCTCCAAAACCTCCCCACCCCAGTTCCCATCAGCATGTCCTCACTTTCATGTTACTGCCACCCTCCAGTCTGCTACCTCACCACTGCCCCTGCCCCGGACCTTTGGAACGCTGTATCCCCCACATCACAGCCATGTGTCCTTAGCTCTATTTCTGTACAGCCTCATTTGTTACCATTTTCATATCCCTAAAATTTATCCATCAACATCTTCCATTCACAGCACCTCAAGACTATGCTAAAATCTTGACCAGTGCCTTCAAATCCCCTTTTTCACTGCTCTTCAAGCTAGCTATCCCTAAATCCCCTCCCCGCACACCAGCTTTTCTATCACAGCCCTAAGCGTCTCCAACTTCTTAGGCTTATAATTTCTAGGGGCCCCTCCTCCAAGAAAAGCAATACAGTTCTACTTGAACAACAGGCGCTCTATAGTCCCATCACACCAGCCTCACGTCAGTAATTCTCCTGTCCCTACCTCTTTGCTAGGGGGGATGTAACCAGCATATGCCAAGACAAAACTGCAGAATTTGTTGAAATCCTCAATTGTTCTCCGCCGTTTCTCCGGTGGCTGAAAGGAAGAAGACATGGATCACATAGAAAGCCACACAGTTTAAGAAGGGTATTGCCAGAGCCACAGTACCTAAGTGAGCAGTCTAGAAAAGGGGGTGGGGGGGCGTTGTCAGGCAAGGATACTAGGCTGGAAAGGTAGGAGAAACCTCACCTGAGTCTCTGGCTTAAGGGTCGGAGGTGGATCTGAAAAAGCAATAAAAGCTGAGTCAAGACACTAGGAAACAGTCTGTGTAAAACTCCCCCTCTAAACGCTGCGGTTCCCAACTGAACCCCCGGCTCTCTCCCAGGTCCCTCTGCCAGGCCAGCAGGCCCCCAGCTGTGCTGGATCCGCCCCTGCTCCCCCTTCCGCCCCGCGAGGGGCGGAGCCTAGGCGCGGCGCCCTCTGAGGCCTCGCTATAGCGCTCCCCTTCCCCCAACCGGAGGCCCGGCGCCCCGCCCCCCCAACTCACGGTCTCTTTCGACTCCAGTCTACTCGGATCCCTCAGCGCCCCACCCCACCTCACTGCTCCCGGGGCCGCCTCCCGGCCGCCGCCCGCCGCCCCCGTCCTTCACACGCGCCCGGAGCCCAGAGTTCCTACCCAGCCGCGCTCCACCGCCTAGGGCCCTCCGAGACCGCACACGCCGCCCGCCGGCCCCCAGGGTCCAGAATGACCACGCCGAACCGCTCCCCGCCCTCTGGCCCCTTCTACTCGAGCACGCGGTCCGGCGCGCCCCTCACCCCCACCCCAAACACACACAGACACACGTATCCAACGCTACTTCGCGGCCGGGACAGACTAGGGAGCTCTAACCCGGACGCGGCCCCACCTGCCCCCCATACCGCGCTCCCCACAATTTCGCTGTCCCTCCGCCCCCATCCGGGGCTTTAGCCCCTCCCCGTCTCGAGGTCCTCGGGCTC
>PVKP010037097.1:0-21910 GCA_004027715.1 Plecturocebus donacophilus | reverse complement strand
GTTTTGATTTGCATTTCTCTAATGACCAGTGATGATGAGCATTTTTTCATATGTTTGTTGGCCTCATGTATGTCTTCTTTTGTAAAGTGTCTGTTCATATCCTTCACCCACTTTTGAATGGGCTTGTTTGTTTTTTTCTTGTAAATCTGTTTTAGTTCTTTGTAAATTCTGGATATCAGCCCTTTGTCAGATGGGTAGATTGCAACAATTTTTTCCCCATTCTGTTGGCTGCTGATTCACTCTAATGACTGTTTCTTTTGCTGTGCAAAAGCTGTGGAGTTTGATTAGATCCCATTTGTGTATTTTCGCTTTTGTTGCCAATGCTTTTGGTGTTTTGGTCATGAAGCCCTTGCCTACGCCTATGTCCTAAATGGTTTTGCCTAGATTTTCTTCTAGAGTTTTTATAGTGTTAGGTCTTATGTTTAAGTCTTTAATCCATCTGGAGTTAATTTTAGTGTAAGGTGTCAGGTAGGGGTCCAGTTTCTGTTTTCTGCACATGGCTAGCCAGTTTTCCCAACACCATTTATTAAACAGGGACTCCTTTCCCCATTGTTTGTTTACATTCTCTCTTGAGGAAAAACAGATCTATTAGAAAGAAATCATATCAGGATAATCAAAACTCTACATATGCAAAACAAAGCTTTACATAGTTGTCACAAGAAAATATTAAACTATTTTTAAAATTCCTTTGATTCATTTATCCTTTTATTTCCTTTTATTTTATATTTTGAGACAGGATCTCAATCTGTGAGTGAGTGCACTGGCACCTCCG
This sequence comes from Plecturocebus donacophilus, assembly GCA_004027715.1. Taxonomy (NCBI): domain Eukaryota; kingdom Metazoa; phylum Chordata; class Mammalia; order Primates; family Pitheciidae; genus Plecturocebus; species Plecturocebus donacophilus. The sequence goes on along the minus strand of PVKP010037097.1, from coordinate 21,138 downwards.
TGGCTCATGACAGCCTTGACCTCCTGGCCTTAAGGGATCCTTCACCTAACTTCTCCCCGCCACTCCCCAGCCCTGCAAGTAGCTGGGAGTACAGGCACACACCACCATGTCTAGCTAATTAAGAAAAACATTTGTTGTTGTTGGAGACAGGGTCTCAAACTCCTGGTCTCAAGCTCCAGGCTGGTCTCAAACTCCTGAGCTCAAGCCTTGGCCTCCCAAAGTGCTAGGATTTCAAGAATGAGCCACTATGCCTGGCCTGCTGTGACTCATTTAATGTGTTTATGTAAGTATTGCTACCCACAAGAACTTATGTTTATGGTTGAATTTAAATGTCATGGTTAAGTTGTAAATAAATTGTAGAAAACTGCAAAAAGATATTCAAGGATATTCATTGCAGCCTCGTTATAATAACAAGAGTAGAAACATACTCAACTTCAATCAACAGGAGATTGATTAAATATTAAATGCATCTATATGACAAAATACCATGTAGTTATACAGAGGTATCTGGTAAATTGATATTTATTGACAAATTATCTATGTATATTGTTGAGTGGATATATCTGGATATATCACCAAAAAAATGTAAAGTCTAAGGTAAAACAATTGCATTTATGGTAGCACGTGTTTGTAGAGAAGATGGAGCCTGTGAGCAGCGGTTGGAGAAGTGTGGATGGGGAGTCAGAGTAGGTAGAATGCAAATGTAGGTGGGGGTGAAATGTTCTATTCCAGAATACTTAGAACCCACTGCATCTCCCGGGGCGGAGTACTCTAGGATGCAGAACAGTAAGGCTTGTTCCAACTCATTTTGTTCCCTTGGCTCTGGAATTTAAAAATGTGGGTAGTTTCTGTTTGAGATGTGTCGTAAAATAGAACATGTTGAGCATTCCTCTTTGTCAGCTAGATGATAAAAATGGCAAATCTGTCTTCATAAGAAGTATTTTTCTCAAAATATAAAATTTCTCTTCAGTGAAGTATTTTTTCGTACAATGCAATTGTATTTCCTAACTCAAGGTGAGTGACTCTAATTAAGAAAGTTACTTTCAGTTATTAGGTATCTTCATATGTATCCGTTGGGAGATAACTCTCCATGGATTTGTGTGTGTGTGTGTGTGTGTGTGTGTGTGTGTTTCTGCATGTCTTCCATGCAGAGACACTGACTGCATTTGTTCTAGATTATCTTTTAAATTTTATTTATACAGTGAACAGACTTGGAATATAGAGATTGTGCCTCCCTGCAGTCAAAGGACATGTTTATTTACTATTTAGTTCAAACAGGCTTATTCCCCATTATAAAAAGTTTGGGTTTCCTGAGCTTGAAGTTCTTCTCCTATAACACATCCTGCTGCATGAGAGTATCAGTTGGCCATTTTCACAGCTAGGAAATGAGTAAAAGTATTGATACCTTACCTACTTCTTTTACTGTAATATTTGTTTTGTCTCTGATGCAGGAGTTTTGTGTCATCTTCCAGCAATTATAAAATTGGTAGACTGACTTGTTAGCTTGCAAATAGGGTAAAAACTCAAATCCTTTAGAGTTATTGACTGGACCCTCTCATGCCTTAAAGTTATCTAAATTTACAAGTAACTTCGTTAGGACCCAACATATTTTTGCAGAAAGAAGGCGACTTTATTTAATGGTTAAACTCCAATAATCCTGAGATTTGCCAATTTCTGACATTTCTTAAAAGAAGCAATTTTGATTAAATTGTTCACAAATTTATTTAAGACACTTATAGTATAACTTTCAAAATGCATCAAGAAACCATTGTCCTTTAAAAGTTATTTTGATTACAATGAGAATTTACCAGAACACTTCTCTGACAAATCAATAGGAACATAAACTCTTAGTATTAATGGATTTTCCAAGTTTTATATTACTAGTAATTCAAAACAATGTAAACAGAAAAGAGAACTAGGTCAATATCAGCAGTCAAGTAAGATTTCATTTTATAAGCAATGCAATTATATTAATTTGTTTTTAAGCAAATAACAAATTGTCAGAGGCTATTTTCCAAAGACTATTTTAGACATGAATGGACTTTTGGTTAGTAATCTCATTTTCATCCTAAGTTTTATATAACTTTGAGAAATCATTTTTCCTATGATTATGTATAATCCAGGGTAAATACCTCATTCAACTAGTTGCTTGTGTTTATACCTGATGCCAAGCTAGCACAGAAGCTTGATCATTTTCCATTCAAAGGCTCCACACCACAGATTTGATACAGAAGGAAGCTGTGATAACAGCAATATAGGCTACTCAAGCATTGGGTACAGGAAGGGATGCTAGAAGCAAGAACACCTGAGAAGTCTTTCTGGAGAAAGTAAGACTTTACCTGGACAGGTCTAGGTAAAGCTTCAACAAGTGTGGTGTGGAGGGAAGTCTACCTGAGTTAAAGGCACAAAGCAAAGCTATAGAGGTTATAATTGTACCAGTCATCAAGGAAATGATGATAAATGTGTAACAGCCAGAGTGTGCAAGGCTGTAGTGATATTTATGGCTGAAAGATGTTTAGTAGAGCTCAGGCCGGAAACAAGAGTATTTGGGGGAATGTTTGCATTGAGAAAATATTTGAAGCTAAGGGAGTAGAAGTGATCATCAAGGAAGTGGGTAGAGTAATAAATGAGCTCATGGTTTAATTCTGAATAATGCCCAAGAAAGAAGAACCCACCCAGTGGACAGGGAAGACCTAAATGCAGAAGCAGGTTAGTTACTCATGTGCAAGCAGCCCTGGGAAAATGAGTATTGGAGAGCAATCCAGCCTCTCTTTACAAACTGTGTGACCTCAGGCAAAACATTTGCTTCTTCTTTGCCTCAGTTTCTCCAAGTTTCCAGTGATGAATGAATCCCTGAAAACATCATGACTCCACCCAACTTTAAATCTCTCATTTTATTTTCTCATTAGTTATGGGTAATCCGAGGCAAGATTATTGATTGGGCACTACATGAAGGAAGCACTGGAGCATAGATAGGAGGCATCATGAAACCAAGTCACTCACATAAAATCTTTTTGTCTCTGGGGTTAATCCAATAATCTTATTTTGACACAGAATCATAGCCTTAGATATGTCCAATAGTTAGGTGTTGGTTGTTCACTTAAAAAGCAGTAACCATTGGGACACACTAAAAATATCAAAGTACGATCTACAGTCATAAACTCTGTGTTTTTCAAAATGTTTGAAATTCATTTGCTTCTCTGTGTAATATAATCTCCTAGAATGTGTATTAAAGGCACCAATAGCATTGGTAACAATAGTGTTTCCACTAATAAATAGGAGAAATGATGATTGGATGCATGTAAAGCAGTATAATAATTTGGATCCAACCTGAATCTGTTAATTCATGTGTTCTAGAGTTAAGATAGTAGGCTGGAGAATTTCAGGTTTGCTTTGGCAGATGATACATTTGCTGCAATGGCTTTTAAAAATTCAGAGCTCATATCTGTGTGCCAGGCAGGATCTCTTACATTATAAAAACAATGTTTATGCCAAGCTGTCTTATTCCTGGAAGTCAAGCAAGCTTAAAATTCAACAATGAAATCTTAATCAAGAGGAAATTATAGCACAATTAAGACCGGTCTTCTAGGATGACCTAATACTTTTATCAAAATAAATTGGTTTTTTTCATTCCAGTAGTTCAAGGCCTGGGTTTATACATTTATCAATAGCCTGTTAATTGGGATATTTTCTCTCTCTGAAAAATTGCTATAACCGACAGGAAGCCTTTGCCCTTTAACCGTACTACTTTGGGGAGGACACGTGGGCACTGAGGGTAGGCTATGAGCCAAGCAGTGTGGTATATGATTCATAAACATCTGACTGAGTCCTCACAGAACTCTGTAAGGAAGATATTTCTTTTCCCTTTGAGGAAGATAAGAATAACATTTTTAAGTAAATCAGCAAGCTACCCAGCAATGAAATTGGAATATCTTCCTCTTTGACTCAAAGGGAATCATTTTCTTTGAGGGAGAAGCATCTGAACACAGCGTAAGTAAGCTTCAAGTGACTTTTTTTTTTCTGATAGCCATATTAAGAGAGATTTTCCTGCTTGCAATAATAGCCAATAGCATAACAGGAGAGGGTGCTTTGGATGGGGAGGGAGAGAACCTGATTCAGTTTCTATCAGATGCTCTTCCTAACATGACCAGGGAACCTTATGCTCCTCCTAAATGAGAAGTCACAGTCCTTCCAGTAACTATAACTTATGAGTCCCATTTTTTATCTTTTTCGTCTAAATTTACTTAGAAATCTCAAATGCCAATAATTGTCATCCAATTATGATAATTATTAGAGGAAAACTTTTCTTTCTTTCATTCTATTTTTATAAACCAAGATTTTGAAACACCAACCTGAATCAGTTTCAATTAACCTGATTACTGGAAAGTTGTTAATCAGATATTTATAGTTCCAAGGCCAGACAAAAATGAGAATCAAGTACAGCTTCAACTTAATTCCCTCCTTCTTTTTGGCTGAAGTGACCTAAGTATGTATCTCACTGCTTGTGTCATCAAGCTTATCACACTTTTTTTAATCCACAAATTCAGTAGAATTTATATACATTCAGAGTTCTTGGATGCCACAATGGAATTTCTTTCCAACCTCTGTGGAGATTAGTGGAATAAGAATTGCAAATGTGTAAAAGCTCACCAATTTAAATTAGGAATAGTGATGTTTGCCTTCCCCAGGGGTAAAGTTATGATATTTTGGTTGCCAATGTTGAATGAACTTATTTAAAAGGGGAGAAACTCAAATCTTGGATATGATATTACTAAAGACAGGGATGATTATTTTTCCATATTTAATCAAAATAACAGTACTCTCAATGGTCCAAATGGTTTTCTAGTTAGAATTTGAAGCAATTGAGTTCTGGAGAGAATGGATCTTTAATGAACCAGAAATCATCCGCCAGAGACTGGCCTCTGAGGGTAACACCAAAACAGCCATGCCAGGAGAGATGTTCTTGCCTGAGGTATCCTGTCAAGAAGCTCCTTATACCTGCTTCTGGATTCATGTTACCTCACCCAATATCTCTGATAAATCTCACTTCAAAGCCTTTTAAGTAGCCATTGATCTATTCATACATTCCTTCTCTCAGATCCCTCTAATATTCCCCCACCTTTCCAGCCACTGACTTCCTTTTCAATCTCACTTTTGCTTGGATTGATATCGGGCTCCCATTTGTCTGAAATGGAAACACTTGAGTGGAGAGCAGACATTTGTGTTCGGTCAAGGTCTAATCCTCTTTATTGATTTGGCTCCTGCTCACTTTCCTATACCTGTTCTCTCCAGACTGAGAAGCAATCTAAGAATCTGTGAAATGCTCTGCTTTCTTCAAAGATACCCTCGACTACCAAGTAGAGAATTTGGTTACTTAACAACACGTGATTGGGTATTACACTTACAAGAGAGCTGTCCATACCTGAAGAATGCATCACCATGGTTTTTTGTGCCAAGTATACACCTATTAATTACTCAAGGACATACAAAAATGTAAGAACAACAATTTTATTCAAGTTATGGATTAGATCATTTTGGGCCAGTTATTTTATGTGTTCAGTCTCATGGTCCAATGAACCATTCAAAAAAAGTACGTTAACCACTACCTCTTTGACTCTAAGTCTAAGAAGTGCTTTGACTAGAGTTGCTTGAATTCTGAGAAACCAAATTCATAAGGAATAAAGTTTATTTCTAAATTTTAAAAGTTTTCATTATCCAGGGACTTTCATTTGGCCAGAGTTTACATGGAGTTTCTTCACTTCAAGACTGTGTTTATTTCATTACAACCAAATCGCTAATAAAACTTGTTAATGAGACCTATTTAATCTAAAGATGGCTTCTCAGCAACCACAGCCTTCTCTAACTCCAAGCTATCTCTGTCTCCTGCAAGAGATATCTAAAGTAGGTACAGATCCACCAGACTGGATTTCACAGGTACAGTGTCTAGAAGGCACATTTATTTTCTAAATGGTATAATATCACAAAAATGACTGTGGTAGATGAACTTAGTTGAACAATTGTTCACGGGGGGGATCAGGAAGGAGCATTCCAGGAAGGCATTATGGAGGTGAAAAGCAAGGGACTTTGCATGTGATCAGACACACAGGGCAGCAAGATGGAGAGAGGCGTAGTATGCGTGCAACTGGAGGAAAATAGTTAAGAGTAGCCATAGAAACATCTCGACATGCAAATGTGTCAATTGAGTTAAATTCTACAATCATAGCATTTGATGACTGTTGGGTTAAGAGGCCATAGAGATTTTAAGCTAATGAAGGTGTTTTCAAGAAAAGAACAGGCAGAATGCTTTAATTTCAGATGCCCACACACAGAAAACTGCACGAAATATAAGGTTTGTAGGAGGCTTGTTGGCATATGTATTGCTAAGCCAAGTGCTTCATCTGGAGATATCTATTTAAACTCATTTAAAAAAGAAATCAGCAATATTGTCAGAGCATGTATAAATAAGGCCTGTACTGAGGAGGCTGGATGGGATCATTTCTATGAGAGTAGGAGGTACTCAGTGTTTGAGAGATGAGTCAGTTTCATGAGACACAGTATTTGCTAGTCATCGGAGTAAAGAAATCTGCATTTCAAGAGGAGAGGTTTCACTGCTAAAGCACCTAAGAGTAAAAAAAGAGGCACCACAAGGATGAGGCCTCTATCCTCCTTCTCCAGGGTGTTCTAGCCCAAGCTGCATTTAGGGAACCAGACTTGGACTCACTAAGTCATTCCATGGACTCATCCTAGCTGTGTGAGAGGCACAGTATAGCCGAGTGCTTTCAGATTCTCAGGTCATGTATTGACTATGAAGTAGAACAAAGTAAAACAGGCGTCTGCACTGTGTCTTAACTGGGATAGTAAATAGTTGTTAGAAATGGGCATTGATTAGGAAACTGTCACCTTGCTTCTGAGTGACTGCCAGCTTCAGAAAGCTGTGCTTCCCCACGGCAGGTAGTATGTGGGCAACACTGATATTATCAGATAAGCCCACTGCCAGAATGCTTTGGCTGGAGCCACGGTGAGAAAGATTCTAAGGTGATTACATTCACTGAATAGGCTCTATGGAAACATCAGCAAAGTGGAAACAAACACAAAACTGTGTAACACTTGTCAAATTGTGTCCTGTGGAAACTGTTACTAACTCTGGAAAATAAAAGGTTTATTAATGAAATAAATTCAGGAAACAGGACACACTAACATCCCCTCTTTGACATTTATTAACTATCACAGTGAACATAAGTATATTCAAAGCTCAGACATATGTAGCAAAGAAACCCACTTAACCATGAATTTCCCATCTACTTTTTTTTAGTTGGAGTCTCACTCTGTCGCCCAGACTATAGTACGGTGGGGTGAACTCAGCCCACTTCCGCCTCCCAGGTTCAGGCAATTCTCCTGCTCCAGCCTCACCAGTACTGAGATTATACAGGCTCCCGCCACCATGCCCAGATAATTTCTGTATTTTTGGTAGAGACAGGGGTTTCACCATGTTGGCCAGGCTGGTCTCGAACTGACTGCAAGTTATTTGCCTGCCTCGGCCTCCCAAAGTGTTGGGATTACAGATGTGAGCCACCAAACCCAGCATTATAACTTTTTACTTTTGATAGAATTCTTTAAGACTTGAAGTTTTTATCACGTCACCTTTTACATATGTAAAAATATATATGTAAGTAAAACAAATTGACTAAGGTGTTGCTAAAAATACTTCACATTCAGAGCTTTTTTTTTTGAGACAGAGTCTCACTCTGTCACCCAGGCTAAAGTGCAGTGATGTAACCTTGGCTCACTGCAACCTCTGCCTCCCAGGTTCGAGCTATTCTCCTGCCCCAGCCTTCTGAGTAGCTGGGATCACAGGTGCCCACCACCATGCCCAGCTAATTTTTTTTGTATTTTTAGTAGAGACGGGTTTTACCATATTGGCCAGGCTGGTATCGAACTCCTGACCTCAGGTGATCCACCCACCTCAGCCTCCCAAAGTGGTGCTAGGATTACAGGTGTGAGGATGTGTGTGTGTGTGGTGTGTTTCAAATTCTTCATTACACCATCCATTCAAGAATGTGTAGTGACTTTACTGATATTAAGATTTACCATCTTAGCAGAATTTGCTGAAAGCATCCTGCTTCCCACAGGAGTATTGAGACTTAACAGAAGTTGAGCACCCTTGGTGCCCATGAAGTCAAATCACTCAGTAATAATTTAGAGTAAATGATATTTTTTATGTGTGAAAATCCAATATGGTTTGGGTTGCAATTGTTGCTTGAATTGATTTCAGGGATGCCTGTCAGAAGCAAATGCAAAACTTCTTCTAAGGAAATCCCTGACATCTTACCAGCCTGTGAGAATTTGTGTTCTAAGTTACGGGATTCTTGGGCCATAAAGTGAAACTGCACTCAAAATAAAGATAAGCCCATAAGTATAAATCATTGCCAAGATTTTCTCTGTTCTCATCTTAATCCTAGGCAAAACTATAAATAATACTTTTCTTCTCCCTATGCCGATAGACTTTCTTTTTCACGATTCTATTTGTTCCCAAAGCATATAGGCCTTCACAGGGGTAAAGATGGGATCAGTTCTAACTCCCACCTCCTTCAGGCTGAGGCCCTGCTGTACAGCTCCATGGTGCCACTAGAACTAAACCCCTTTGGTTCCCAGGGCTGTAGCACCGCTGAGAGTCAGCTCTCGTCACTCCCCTGATTTTCACTTTCCTTTTCCATTTGGCCTATGAGAATTCCTTTTATTTTTCTTAATGATGACTTAGGATTTTAAAATCTCTTTCATCCAGCAGGATTTCTAAGTGCTGAAGGAGTAGGATTTTTAAATAATTAAAAACATCATATGTCTGGAAATCTTCCGGTGACACTGTTAAATTATTTCTTTCTGTGTCAGTGGGTCAGCAAAATATGACTGTAGAGCTGGGACTGCCCCTGTGCACAGAGAATCTTGGAGGAGCTTTTGCTTCTTGATCAGAAATGAGGCATTCCAGAGATTGTAACTGTCTTTTCTCCTAATGACTGTGTTTATACACTGACCTTGTGGTATTAAAGAAAGGTGTGTTGGCTTCTCTTCAATACTTCTAGAAAATGCCATGATATAAGCATCAATAATCATCTTACCAAGCCACTATAAATTAGACTGACCCTATCTTTTGCATTATACAAATGTATTACAAATTAAAATATTTGCTTTTTAACCACTCACCTATTAGTTAGCTAAATTTAGTTTTAATATAACAAAATATATAATGCTAAAAATATGGAGATCGTGTGATGAAATATGAGATAAAGTTGCCTATATTCAATGACAGGTAGAATGAGACTGAAATGTCTGGAGAATTCTAAATATCTGAGTGTTGATGGAAAAGCTAATCAGAGCCTCCTGAAATAAAAGACCAAGTCAACAGCTTTAGAAACCATTGATTTAGAAAGGAAATCAATATTTTTTTAATTACACAAATAAAAGTGGTATTTCTTTAAATTTGCACTAGACTTTCTTGCTTACTTTAGTTTGATCAAGAGCGAAAGCCAACTAAACCTAATGAAAAACCGTCTCTTTTCACTTAAAAATTTAAATATTTGAATCTTAGCACCTAGAATAAAATACCATGAGGAGCAGTTTAAACCGCTGTAAAGACTGAATTTCCAGATGGTTAGAAGGATTGTCTGCTCATGTCTTGGCTGAGGAAATGATAGGTACATCCGCTCAACAGTCTCACACTGACTCATAGATAGGTCCAATGAGATCCAGGCTTATGAAATCCTTCAACACTTGTCTTGATTTTCTGTTTTTAAATCAGAAAGTAATATTCTTTCTCCAATTTTCAATCATTATACTCTTATTACAGGCTATTTAAATTTGTTGCACTGATGTATGCATCCCAGTAGAGTGATATTCTTGCATAAATCGGCTATTGTGATGAAGACTGAGTAATAGAACATAAAATGATATCATTAAAATATAGCATATTGATGTTTTGTTAGCAAGTTTTACCTGGTGGTACTTGAATGAGCCATCTTCTAAATTATTTTTAAAGGTGTGAACACATAGCTTAAACTTTGATGACCTCACAGGCCCATTCAATATGTGGGAATCAATATAATTAGTATTTGCCCAGAACTTTCATGACTAGAGCCAATAACTTTTTCCATAGGCAGCCTGCACATTTTAGCATGGCATCAACAAAGCATTTAACACTAAGCTACAATTAAGTGTCTACTACGGAGTAGGCTTTACCTAAAATCCTTATAAAAATCCTTCAAGATTCTTATTATTACCCACAATTTACAGATGAGAAGATGGAGGTCAGATAGTTCGAGTAATTCACCTAGTACAGTACAGCGATTGTCAGAGCCGTGATTTTCTCCAGACCGTTTTATTTCAAGAAGTTTTTCCACGCTGTTATCCTGCTTGCATGTGGCCCTGGGATGAACCAAGGCAATAATTAAATGATACGCATGCTTGGTTTACAGATGAGAAATTTCAGTTGTATCCCTAAGAATGCATCAAAACTAGTATGATCCTAATTGCCTAATTAAAGTCTAATTTTCTCTAGTGAAGGTCCTGAGGAAGGAGCACTGGAAGAAACAGGAATTCTTTGGCTTCATGCTCAGGGAACCTCTTGCTTCTCACAGTAGTGTGGATTTGGCTTATCCTAGCTCCCTCTCTCCCCGGTAGAGAGTCAGTTTAGCTCAACAAACATTGAGTGAATGGGAACTTCAAGTAACCTGCACTAAAGTTAGATCTGGAAACAAAAACAAATAAGGCTGCTTCTTTGACCCTAAGGAATGTCCAATTTATTCTACTTTTATTGTCTTTCCCGCTCCAAGCAAAGTTGGGAAACACATTAGTTACATACACTTCTACTGGAATTTGAGAATTGTAGGTTGCATGTTTCAGGCCATCCCTGTCAAGAATGGACTGCTGGTCTGGTCCACAGTCCCTAGGTGAGATGGCCATAGGGTAAGTACTTCTCACACTGTGCAAATATTTTCCATCATTGCTGTGTTGATCAGGGGAATCAGGGCTGCCCTTTGCTGCCAGAAGCAGAGGGCTTGCTCCTTGTCCTTGAATATCTCCCATTGTGTAAGTTACTTTAGTTTCTACTACATTTAGATTTTTAATTTGTGGGTTATCCATTTTCATAAACTGAATACTTATTACTGGCAGTGCCAATGTGAGGTTAATTTTTTTTAAATATCCCTATTTCATATTACAAGAAAGCATATAAGCACTCTTACAGCACCTTTCCAAGGTTTTCTTCATTTATGGTGGTGTTCTCTATGCTCAAAAAATAAAAAAGACCATAACTTCCATACATTGCTTTTATTATTCTTGTTTTGGAAATCACTGTTTACAAAGAATGGAATCATGAGGAACTTTATCTTATTTCTTAAGAAACATGAAAATTAAAATTGAAAACGAGTTGACACTGTAGAAACTCGGATTTACTGACTCTAATAGGAAACTGAGCAGCTCCATTTCTTTTGAATACCTACCCTAAATGGACAACATGTGGGTCCTGAACAATGGACATACATCATCTAGGGTCATCTTCGCCTCATCATTGCTTATGAGGGGAAGGATAAGAGGTTACCTGATGTGCCCACTGTCATGAAGCTTTGTAGATGACAGAGCTGGAATGTGAACCCAGGGCTCTGACATCAAGGTGCCCCCCTTGTAACACTGTGATACACCCACTCTTCCAATACAAATAATTCCAATTATTCACAGTATTCTAATACGAGTAATTCTAACTTCTGTCCAAATACTCTATGAAGCAACTGAAACCCAAAGAAAAAGATCACATGCCTATATTCTAAGTCACTAGTCTTCGAAATTATATATTCTATACTTCCTAAAATAAGTTTGAAAAATTATACCTTATTGCATATTTTTAGGTTGGCATCTAAAATTCTTCATCATAAATTTAAATATCTATGATGGTACAATTTCTTGAATATTATAAATATTGATGATTTTAAATGAAATTTTCAGATTACCACTTAAATGCATGCACTTGATTTAATTACCATGGTAATTTGATACCCATCATCCATTTAAAATATACATGACTAAGTTCTGTAGTGGTTGGAAGTTTTCCATTGTAACTTTTTCTCTTTGACCTTACATTACCATTCTATGTATCCCACAGAATTCTACCTTCATAAGATATCTGCTCAACGGTCTTTTTTTGTTTTTAATTCTTATGGAAACATAATAAGCATATATATTTATGGGGTATATGAGGTATGTTGTTACAGGCATAGTGTAATAATCACATCAAGGTAAATAGGGTGCCCATCAACTTCTTTGTGGTATAAGTATTCCAGTTACACTCTTATTTTTAAATGTACAATAAATTTTTTGTTAGCTGTAGTCACCCCATTGTGCTCTTAAGTACAAATGAATGAGAATATATGACGTTTGTCTTTTTGTGCCTGGCTTATTTAACTTAACATAATGACCAGTTCCATTCATGTTCTTGCAAATGACAGAATCTTCTTCTTTTTTATAGCTAAATAGCACTCCACTGTGCATCAGTACCAAATTTTCTTTGTCTGTTCTTTTGTTGGACACTTAGGTTGCTTCCAAACCTTGGCTATTGTGAATAGAGCTGCATTAACATGGGAGTGAAGAAATCTCTTCAGTATGCTGATTTCCTTTCTTTTGGGTATATACCTAAGCAGAGGATTGCTGGATCATATAGCAGTTCTACTTTTAGAATTTTTTAGAAACCTCCAAACTCTTTATAGCCACTGTACTAATTTACATTGCTGCCTACAGTGTATGAGGATTCCTTTTCCTCCCACATCCTCACCAGAGTTTGTTATTGCCTGTCTTCTGAATAAAAGCCATTTTAACTGGAGTAATATCTCATGGTAGTTTCAATTTGCATTTCTTTAATAATCAATGATGTTGAGCACCAAACATATGCCTGTTTGCCATTTTTATTTCTTTTGAGAAATATCTATTCAGATCTTTTGCCTACTTTCTAAACAGATTATTACATATTCTTATTGAGTTAATTGAGCTCCGTATATATTCTAGTTATTAATCCCTTCTCAGATGAATAGCTTGAAAAAAATTCATTTTGTGGGTTGTCTCTTCACTTTGTTGATTGCTTCCTTTACTGTGCAGAAGCTTTTTAACTTGATGTGATCCCATTTGTTGATTTTTGCTTTGGTTGCCTGTGTCTGTAAGGTTATTACTCAAGAAATTTTTGCCCAGACCAACGACTTGGAGAGTTTTCCCAATGTTTTATTTAATAGTAGTTTCATAGTTTGAAAACATGGATTTCAGTCTTTAATCCATTTTTATTTGATTTTTTATATGGTAAGAGATGGAGGTCTAGTTTAATTCTTCTGCCTAAGGATATACAGTTTGCCTTGCACCATTTATTAAAGAGACTGTCCTTCCCTTGATGTATGTTATTTGCACCTTTGTCAGAAGTGAGTTTATCATAGATAAATGGTTTCATTTCTGAGTTCTCTATTCTGTTCCATTGGTCTATGTGTCTGATTTTATTCCAGTACCATGCTGTTTTGCCAACTATAGCTCTGTAGCATAATTTGAAGTCAGATAATGTGATTCCTACAGTATTGTTCTTTTTGCTCAGGATAGCTGTAGCTATTCTGGGTCTTTTGTGGTTGCATATAAATTTTAGGATTATTGTTTTATTTCTGAATAATATCATTGGCATTTTGATGAGAATTTCACTGAATCTGTAGAATGCACTGGGTAGTATGGACATTTTAACAATATTGATTCTTCCAATTCGTAAACATGGAATACCTTTCCGTTTTTGTGTCCTCTTCCATTTCTTGCATCAGTGTTTTATAGTTTTCATTGTAAAGATCTTCTGCTTCTTTGGTTAGTCTTATTCCTAGGTGTCTTATTTTACTTGTAGCTATTGTAAATGTATTACTTTGACTTCTTTTTCAGATTATTGTTGGCATCTGGAAATGCTACTGATTTTTCTATATTGATTCTGTATCCTAAATCTACTGAATTTATCAGTTCTAATATTTTTTGATGAAGTCTTTAGATTCTTCCAATTGTAAGATCATATCATCTGCAAATAAGGTTAATTTTACTTCTTTCTTTCCAATTTGGATGCCCTTAATTTCTTTTTCTTCTGTCTGCTCTAGCTAGAACTTCTAGTACTATACTGAGTAACAGTGATTAAAGTGGACATCCTTCTCTTGTTTCAGATGTTAGAAGAAAGGCTTTCAATTTTTCCCCATTCAGTATACTAGCGGTGTGTCTATTGTATATGACTTTTATTGTGTTAAAATATGTCCCTTCTATACCCAATTGAGATATGTTTCTCCTATGCCCAGTTTGAGGATTTCTATCATAAAGTGATGTTGAGTTTCATCAAATGTATTTTAAGCATCAATTGAAATGATTCATTTTTGTCTTTCATTTTGTTGATATATCACACTGATTGATTTGCATATGTTGAGTCAACATTGCATCCCTGGGATAAATCTCACTTGGTCATAATGAATTATCTTTTTAATGTCTTTCTGAATTCAGTTTGCTAGTATTTTGCTGAGGATTTTTGCATCAGTGTTCATAGGGATATTGCCCTGTAGTTTTTGTTTGTTTGTTTGTTTGTTTGTTTAATGTATCTTTTTCTGGGTCTTTGTCTGGTTTTGGTATGAGGGTAATACTGGTCTCATAAAGTGAGTTTAGAAGTATTCCCTCATCCTCCATTTTTTGGAATAGTTTGAGTAGGACAAATAATTAGTTCTTTTTTAAAGGTTTGGTCAAATTCAGCAAGGAAGCCATCAGGTAGTGGGCTTTTCTTGGCTGGGAGATTTTTATTATGGTTTAGATGTCATACTCTATATTGGTCTGCTCAGGTTTGATTTCTTCATGGTTAAATCTTGGTAGGTTGTATGTGTCTAAAAATGTATCTATTTTAGATTTTCCAATTTATTGACATATACATGCTCATAGTAGTCACAAATAATCCTCTAAATTTCTGAGGTATCACTTGTAATGTCCCATTGATTTTTTCGACTTGGGTCTTCTTTTTTTCTTAGTAAGGCATAAGGTTTTTTTGATATTATTTATCTTTTCAACAAATGAAGTTTTGTTTCATTGACATTTAGTATCAATTTCTTCATTTCAATTTCATTTATTTCTACTCTGATCTTTATTAGTACTTCTAATTTTGGATTTGGTTTGCTCTTGCTTTTCTAGTTCTTTAAGATGCATCATTAGGTTCTTAATATGATTTCATTTTCTTGAATTTTTTGACTTTTGTGGCCAAAAATATAGTCTATCCTTAAGAATAATCCCTGAGCTGATCACAGGAATGTATATTCTGTAGCCATCAGATAAAATGTTCCAGAAATATTTATTAGGTCTGTTTGTTCTATAGAGCAGATTAAATTCAATGTTTCTTTGATTTTCTGTCTTGATGAGTTGTCCAATGCTGAAAGTGGGATGTTGAAGTCTCCAGCTTTTGTCATTTTGGGTTCTATCTTTCTCTTGAGCTTCAATAATATTTGCTTTATATATCTTAGTGCTGCAATGTCAGGTACATGTATATTTAAAATTGTTATATCCTCCTGCTAAATTGGCTCCATCATTATACAGTGACCTTCTTTGTATCTTTTTATAGTTTTTGACTTGAAATCTATTTTGTCTGATATATGTATAGATATTCCTGCTCTTTTTTTGGTTTACATTTGCATTGAATATGTTTTCATCCCTTTATTTTCAGTCTGTGTGTGTCTTTATAAATCAGCTGTGTTTCTTGTAGGGAACAGAACATTAGGCCTTGTTTTTTCTCCATTGAGCCACTCTGTCTTTTGATTGGACAGCTTAGTCTATTTACAGTCAATGTTATTATTCAAAAGTAAGGAGTTACTCCTACCATTTGTTATTTGTTTTCTGTTTGTTTTATAATATTCTTTTCCTTCCTTCTTTCCTTGTCTTACTGTTTGTGAAGGTAATTTCCTCTGGTTACATTTTAATTTCTTTTTTATATTTTGTGTATCTTCTATAGGTGTTTTGATTTGAAGTTAACATGAGGCTTGCAAATAGCATCTTACAATTATTTTAAACTTATGACAATACTAATCACAAAAACAAGCTAAGAGAAAATTAAAACTTTACCCCTAAACGTTTGTTTCTATTTGTATCTGATGATACTATGTCTCAAAAAGTTATTGTAGCTATTATTTGATAGGTTCATCACTTTTTCTACTCAAGATATGAGTAGTTTACACATCATTAATACAGTATTATAATATTCTGTGACTTTAGTGTGTTTGTATTTACTGTTACAAGTGAGTATTATACTTTCAGATGATTTCTTATTGCTTGTTAATATCCTTTCGTTTCAAAATGAAGAACTTCCTTTAGCATTTCTTCTTGTAGGACAGTTTTCTTACTGAGAAAATCCCTCAGCTTTTGTTTATCTGAGAAAGTCTATTTCTCCATCATGTTTTAAGGATATTTTTATTAAATATGCTCTTCTAGGGTAAAAGTGGATTTGTATTTTGTTTTCCCTCAGCTCTTTGAATATGTCATGCTACTCTTTCCTGGCCTGTAAGATTTCCACTGAAAACTCTACTGTCAAATGTATTGGAGTTCCTTTGTATGTTATTTGTTTCTTGTATCTTGCTTTTAGGATCCATTCTTTATCCTGACCTTTGGGAATTTATTAAATGCCTTGATGCAATCTAATTTGAGTTCAATCTACTTGGTGTTCTATAACCTTCTTATTCTTGAATATCAGTATTTTTCTGTAAGTTTGGGAAGTTCTCTGTTATATCCCTTTGAATAACTTTTCTACCCTGATTTCTGTCTCAACCTTTGCTTTAAGGCCAGTAACTCTTAGATTTGTTTTCTGAAGCTATTTTCAAGATTTTGTACCTGTGTTTCAATTGTTTTCTTCTTTCTTATTTTGTCTTCTCTGGCTGTGTGTTTTCAAATAGACTGCCTTCAAGCTCACAATTTATTCTTCTGCTTGATTTGGCTATTAAGAGACTCTGATGCGTTCTTCAGTATGTCAATTGAATTTTTCAGTTCCAGAATTTCTAATGAAATTTCAAAAATTCATAACTTTGTTAAATTTATCTGATAGAATTCTGAGTTCCTTCTCTGTATTATCTTGTATTTTGTTTAACTTCCTCAAAACAGCTATTTTGAATTCTCTTTCTTAAAGGTCACATATCTCTGTCACTCTGGGATTGGTCATTGCTGCCTTATTTGTTTGGTGAGGTCATGTTTTTCTGGATAATCTTGATACTTATGGATGTAAGTCAATGTCTGGTCATTGATTTTTTTATTTATTGTAGTCTTTGCAGTCTGGGCTTCTTTGTAACTGCCCTTTTTGAGAAGGCTTTCCAAAAGTATTTGAAGTATTTCAAGTATTCCCAAGTATTTGAAGAAAATTAAATGCTGTGATCTAAAGCTTTGGTCATTGCAGCTGTATGTTCATTAGAGGGCACCTTAAGTCCAGTAACACTGTGGCTGTACCAGACTCAGAGGCACCAGCTTGGGAGTCTTGGATAAGATCTGGAAGAATTCTCTAGATTATCCAGGCAGAGACTCTTGTTCTCTTCTATTACTTCTCCCCAACTCCACCAAAAAAATTAGATAAAATAAAAATTAGCAAAGTCCGTTTCTCCATATAGAACTACCTGGAGCAGAGGGATGGATGACACAAGCACCCCTGTGGTCTCCACCACTGGGACTATCCTGGGCCAGACTCAAAGCCAGCACATTACTGGGACTTGCCCAAGGCCTGTGGTGACTACTGCCTGGCTACTCACCAATGTTCACTCAACATTCAAGGGCTCAGCATGTGGTGAATCCAGCCAGGCTCGTATTCTTTCCTTCAGAGTAGCAAGCTCCCTACATGGCCCAGGGTGGGTCCAGAGATGCTATCCCTGTAGCCACAGCATGGAGACAGGGAACTGAGGTATCTACTTAGTGCTCTATCCTACTGTGGCTGAGCTGGCACCCAAGATGCAAGACAAAGTTTTTTCTATACTTCTCTCTTCTTTCCTAGGCCTACTGTGAGTACTACCTGGACACCACCAATGTTCATGCAAGGCGTACGGGCTCTTCAGTCAGCTTGTAGTGAATGCTACCAGGCCCGGGACTCTCCTTTCAGGGCAGCAGGCTCTCCTATGGCCCAGGGCAGGTACAATATATTATCCAAGAACCAAGGCCTGGAATTGGGGACCCCGGGAGCCTGCTTGGTGCTCTATTCCATTGTGGCTGAGCTAGCACCCAAGCTGCAAGACAAAACGTCCCCTTTGCTCTTCCCTGTCTTTTCCTCAAGCATAAGGAGTCTCTCCCATGGCTACTGCAGCTGGGAATGTGTTGGGTCACACCTGACGGCATCATGGCCCTGGGTCTCACTCAGTGCTCATAGCGAGTACTGCCTGGGTACTGCCCATAGTGAGTACTGCTCATAGCGAGTACTGCCTGGGTACTGATGATATTTATTCAAGGCCCAAGGGCACTTTAGTCAGCAGGTGATGAATCTCATCAGGACTGAGTCCTTCCCTTCAGGGTAGTGAGTTCCCTTCTGTCCCAGGGTGTGTCTAGAAATGTAGTTCAGGAGGTAGGGCCTGGAATGAGGGCCTCAGGACTCTGCCTGGTGCCCTATCCTACTGTGGCTGAGCTGGCTTCCAATTTTCAAGACAGAGTCCTCTTTGCTCTCCTCTCCCTTCTCCCCAAAGCAGAAGGAAGGAGTCATTCCCAAAGCTGTGTGCTGTGCTGGCTGGGGTTAGGAGCAGAGTGATGTAAGCACTCCCTTGGCCACCCCAGCATGTGTCTCATTAGACTGTGTGTCCCCCATGTCCACTGGTTCCACCCTACCATAGTACCAGAACTTCCCAGGAATTGTAGTTTTTGTGCCCTAGACTGCCTTTCAAGTCTATTTAGAACCCCAGTGCACTATAGCCCATGGTGGTAGGGCTTGTTGGAACTTAGGTTATGACCACTGGAATAGACAATTCCCCTCTAGCTTGAGCTGGTCTACATGCTCCCTCCATGGGTGCTGGCTGAATTCTGTCCCCTGTTGCTTTCTGCTCTCACAGGGAAGCACTGAGTTCCAATGAAGAGTCCCGCAGTCACTCCACTGTCTCCTCCAAGCACACAGATTCTCTCTCTATGCCATGGGGCTACTGCCAGAGGATGGGAGAGAGGTATCACTGGCAATGCAAGACTATCTTTTCTGCTGTTTTCAGTGTTTCTTTCACTGATATGAAGTTAAAACCAGGTACTCTGATTATTCACCTAATTTTCTGGTTCTCAATAAGGTGCTTTCTTGCATGGATATTTGTTCAATTTGGTGTTCTTACGGGGGAACAATTGCTGGATGGTTCTATTTGGCCATTTTGCTCTTCCTCCTTTGCAGTTTTTGGTTACCCTGTCATTCTTATCTGTTTTAATACACACACACACACACACACACATGCACACACACACACACACACACACACACACACACAATTTTTTCCTGTGACCATACATAATGAAAACTTAAATTTATTCCCTATTAACATTGCCATTATTTTATTAGTGGTAATAGAGTGATTTTAGTATATAATAATAGCAATTGGTGCTTTTTAAAACTAGTTTATATATCTGGATAAAAATTATTTATTGGTATACCAAGACATGCTTCAGAATCAATTCTAAAATGTTTTTGAAAAAAGTGTTATACATTGGTCCCTAGCTATTTTGCTTAAATACATATGTGGAGAAATGCATGGAATGTTATTACAGTGTCACTTTGTGAACTCCTGGGTTATATGCCAAATAAATCCTATGGTAATCACCAATTATTTTAATGGTTGTATCATTTGATGACTCAATTAGTTTTTTTTTTTTTTTCATTTACTGAAGGGAAAGAAATGGAATCCATGTCACACTAGAAGGATTTGTTATTAGTCATTAGTAGTCCACTTCCTGAGCCTTGCCTCTATACCAAAAGGGCTACACCAATTCCTATCAAATGATCACTAATTATGCCTCTTTTTGATTTAGAGGCACCTGTTTAAACTGACTTTTTTTCCAAAAAGAGTTGGAAAATAAAAAATATTAACCCCATCTTAGTCTGCTCAAGCTGTCAAGAATTATCAGACTGTGTGGCTTAACCAACAGACAATTATTTTTCACTGTACTAGAGGCTGGGAGCCAAAGATTGTGGGGCCAAAGACTTGGTTCCTGGCAATGTCTCTTTTCCTTTCTTGCAGACAGCCAACTTTATTTTTTTATTGCATTTTAGGTTTTGGGGAAATGTGAAGAACATGTAAGATTGTTGCATAGGTACACACATGGCAGTGTGGTTTGCTGCCTTCCTCCTCATCACCTATATCTGGCATTTCTCCCCATGTTATCCCTCCCCAACTCCCTATCCCCAACTGTCCCTCTGCCATTTCCCCTCTCCGACAGACCCCAGTGTGTGATGCTCCTCTACCTGTGTCCATGCATTCTCATTGTTCAACACTCACCTATGAGTGAGAACATGCAGTATTTGATTTTCTGTTTCTGTGTCAGTTTGCTGAGAATGATGGTTTCCAGGTTCATCCATGTCCCTACAAAGAACATGAACTCATCGTTTCTTATGGCTGCATAGTATTCCATGGTGTATATGTGCCACATTTTCCCTGTCCAGTCTATCATCGATGGGCATTTGGGTTGGTTCCAAGTCTTTGCTATTGTAAAAGTGCTGCAATGAACATTCGTGTGCATGTATCCTTATAATAGAACGATTTATAATCCTTTGGGTATATACCCAGTAATGGGATTGCTGGGTCAAATGGAATTTCTATTTCTAGGTCCTTGAGGAATCGTCACACTGTCTTCCACAATGGTTGAACTAATTTACACTCCCACCAACAGTGTAAAAGTCCAACTTTTTAAATGTGTCCTTATATGGTGGAAAGAGAAAGAAAGCTCTCTCTTCCCCTTCTTTTAAGCCACTTATCTCAGATCTCATCTGACTCTTATTGCCTCTATAGGCCTCATCCATCTCCAAACACCATTACATTGGTGGGTAGGGCTTCAACATATGAATTTGAGGAAGGTCACAAACCTTCAGTCCATAACAACCCCAAAATATAAAATATTTTTATTTAAAGGTACAGAAACATTGTTGAT
>PVKP010037096.1:0-21939 GCA_004027715.1 Plecturocebus donacophilus | reverse complement strand
CTTGCTGATGAGGAGCTGTGATCCCCTGTAGGAGGAGAGGCATTCTGATTTCGGGTGTTCTCAGCCTTTTTGCACTGGTTTCTTCCCATTTTTGTGGATTTATCCACCTGTCATCTTTGTAATTGCCGACTTTCAGATTGGGTCTCTGAGTGGATGTCCGGCTTGTTGGTGATGAAGTTTTTTCTGTTTCTTAGTTTTCCTTCGGGGGGCGCCCCTTCCCCACAGAGCTGGGCCTTCCCGGGTTCAGCTGTGCTTGTTCTCAGTCCTCAGTGCTTCCAATTGCTGTTCTCCTTGGGATGGGACCGGCCGAGCCAGACTAAAAGGGCACCCAGTCCCCTACACTCTGCACCGAGAAGTGCTGCGCTGGCCAAAAGAGTCGCCCTGGTGACCTGTGTGGCTCCTTCGCCGGGAATCTCCCAGTCTGTGAGCATCAAAAATTCATCTGCAATTGCGGTATCCCCTTGCTCTCTGCGCTTTCACTGGGAGCTACAATCCTGAGCTGCTGCTACGCGGCCATCTTGGATCTCTCTCCGCCTGGTGATGAAGTTTTTCTGTTTCTTAGTTTTCCTTTGGCGGACGCCCCTTCCCCACAGAGCCGGACCTTCCCGGGTTCACTGTGCTTGCTGTGAAACTCTCAGTCCTCAGCGCTTCCGATTGCTGTTTTCCTTGTGGGGATGGGACCAGCCGAACCCGTCCATCCCGTATACTCCGCGCCAGGAAGTGCCGCGCTGGGGCACCGGCAAAACAGCCGTGCCAGCCAAAAGAGTCTTGTTGGCGACCTGTGTGGCTCCTCTGCCGGGAATCTCCCGGTTTGTGGGCAACAAAAATTCGTCGGAAAGTGCGGTGTCCACTCGTTCTCTGCGCTTTCACTGGGAGCTACATTCCTGAGCTGTTGCTAATCGGCCATCTTGGATCTCTCTTGGGAAGGGGTTCTTATTCCTGATCGAGGCAGCCCCTACTGCTGTGTCATTCCCCTATTGGCTAGGGTTAGACCACACAGTCTAGTCTAATTCTGATAGGCTATTTTAAGGAGAGCAGGGGTATGAGCCGGAGTGGTGCGGTGGGTAGTTTGGTGGGAAGGACAGTTATGGGACAGGTCAGAGAAGGTGACTAGGGGTGACCTAGGTCAAAACAGGTGACTGGAATAGGTGACTGGGATAAGTCAGGATGGAGCAGGAAACCGGGGGAACAGATGTGAACTACTGATTAGACCTGGTAGAAAAGGTTGTTTACTGAAACTACAAGGAAGTTAAACTTTAAAATGGAAGACAAAGAACTGAACATGCTGACATATTGAATCTTTGAGGAAAAACTTGGGGTTCACTCTATCATATCTAACATAAAGATGATTTCAAGTGAATGGGAGGATGTGCCTAGGTTGTATGCAAACACTATACATTTTATATAAGGGACTTGAGCATCTACAGATTTTGGTACCTCTGGGGTCTTGGAGCCAATCCCCCTCAGATATTGAGGGATGACTGAAACTGCCTTTGCCAAAATTATAATTGAGGAAATTATGACAGTGAAAGAGATCAGACCTAATTGACTCCATCTTGCTTCTAACATTTAAGCTGTCTTTGTTCATTCCAGGCTGAATTAACTTTAGGAAGAAATTCAGTTTAGGGATTTAAGCTGTCTTTGTTCATTCCAGGCTGAATTAACTTTAGGAAGAAATTCAGTTTAGGGATTCCTTAACTATTTTTGTTCTGAAAAAATTGATAATAGCCCTTTCCTGAAGAGATCCCCTTCTTGCCTAGGGATCAGTCTGCCTTTGCAGGACTAACAAATTAACTACAAGATTAGAAATTACAGTTTGGGAGTCGTGCAACCTCTGGCTCCAAGAGTCTGAACCTCCCCAGCTTGCTCCTGGGGATAACATCACTATTGTAAAACCTAAGATCAGTGCTTGAGAAATTTTGCAGACCCAGTACTTGGTAAATCACTGGACACCATCCAGATGGTAATCTGGCTCAACCCGTTCTGCGACCCTGCCCAGGAACAGAAGACAGCAAGAAAACCTCACTTCGACCTCTACTTGTCAAATTATTTTTAAAAACTCTACACTAGGCCCAGTGGCTTGTGCCTGTAGTCTTAGCACTTTGGGAGGCCTAGGCAGGTGGATCATTTGAGGTCAGGAGTTCAAGACCAGCCTGACCAACAAGGCAAAACCCTGTCTCTGCTAAAACACAAAAAGGTGGGGTGGCGGTACACACTTGTAGTCCTAGCCACTCAGGAGGCTGAGACACAAGACTTGCTTGAACCTGGAAGGTGGAGGTTGCAGTGAGCTGGGATTGTGCCACTGCACTCCAGCCTGGGCAACAGAGGGAGACTTTGCCCCCCCCCCAAAAAAAAAATCTGGTCCCCAAATGCTCAGGGAGACTGATTTGAGTAATAATAAAATTCAGGTCTCCCACACAGCTGGCTCTGCATGAATTACTCTTTCTTCATTGCAATTGCCCTGTCTTGATAAATCAGCTCTGTCTAGGCAGTGGGCAGAGTGAACCCACTGGGTGGTTACCAGTTTGGGGGCTTTCCCAGATTGCCCGTGTGGCTACCTGACTGTGGTTTTGTAGCCCCCACTCTGGCGATAGAGCCAGAGGCCAGCTCAAGTGACTGCCTAGTTCTCTTGGACTGGGGGCTGACTCTGGTACCGTCTCTACTGGCAGAGCACTGCTGACCCAATGTATATGGATTAAATTGCAGTGGAGAAATAGTCCTAGGGAAACATCCCATAACTGTAGCCCTATCACAGAGCGTGTCTGTCTGTAGCCTCATTGCAGAGTGTCTGTCTGTAGCCCCATGGTGGGGTGTCTGGTTTGGTGAGTATTATAGGTGCTGCCCACAGCCCCTTTCTTCTCCTGATGTTGGCCTCTCTGGAGGTGATGCTGTCTCTTGGTAGCCTCTTGGGGTGTATCTCTGCAGCCCTGCAGCCCCATCTTTTTTTTTTTTGAAACCGAGTTTTGCTCTGTTGCCAGGCTGGAGTGCAGTGGTGTAATCTCAGCTCACTGTAACCTCCGACTCTTGGGTTTTAAGTGATTCTTCTACCTCAGTCTCCCAAGTAGCTGGAACCACAAGTGCATGCCACCAGTCCTGGCTAATTTTTGTATTTTTAGTAGAGATGGGGTTTCACCATGGCCAGGATGGTCTTGATCTCTTGACCTCGTGATCTGCCTGCCCTGGCCTCCCAAAGTACTGGGATCACAGGCGTGAGCCAAAGTGCTGGGATCACAGGCATGAGCCACTGCTTCTGGTCCCCATCTTCTATCTGTAGCCCCATTACGGGTGTCTGTAGCTTTAGCCCCATTACAGGGTGTCTGATTGGATGGAGTATAAAGGACTTGTTTGGAGGAATATTCTTGGTTTGAAACAGGGTCTGGAATCTGTGTCTTGAATACCTTCTGTTCATTTTATTCTCTCTCTCTCTCTGCCATTACAGTCCAGCCTCGGTGACAAGAGCAAAGCTCCATCTAAAAAAAAAGATTTTAATCTTCTGAATTTTTTGTCCTTCCTTCTCCAGTTCTAAGCCTTTCATTTTTGGGATTGATGGGGAGAGAGTAGGATAGGGAACTAGCCCCTACTAAATACCAGGAAGAAAATTGGGGGTCAATTCTCCTTAGCTCTGAGAAGCCATGGAAAGTTTTGAAGCGAGGGAGGTGGTTGACAGCAACACTACTTGGGTGAGGACTGCATTTTTCCCTGTCATGGCTGTGGGAAGATGAGCATGGCTCCAAGGTCCACCACACCCAGTCAGCTCACAGTTAGCGCTGCAACTCTGTATGAGGAAGAGGAGGAGCACACGTTTGTGGGGAACACATATCTGGCACCAGGCTTTCCATACTGTACATAAAAATGAGTGAAGCTTTTGACATGCCCTAGTTTAAGTGTCAAATGTTGAGTCTGAATGAACCGAAGGATGGGACCACAGTAAAAGCAGATAAGATAGAGACATGGTTTAAGAGACTAACTGAGGAGTTCAATTAGGCTCCCCAGAGAAATCTGTACTGTCTTGTGAACTCCAAAGTATCTGAGTCAGGTCTCAATCAGTTTAGAAAGTTTATCCTCAGGAGGTCCTGACCACATGTGCCCAGGGTGGTTGGGGTACAGCTTGCTTTTATACATTTTAGAAGCTGTATTTGTATGTAATGCCAAAAACTGGAAACAATCATAATGGATAGACAAATAAACTGTGGAATATTCATGCAATGAGACATGAGACATCAGTCAATACGTGTAAGATGTACATTGGTTTGATCTGATCTGGAAGGGTGAGACAACTCGAAGTTGGCAGGGAAGAGTTATTATCAGTAGAAAGGAATGTCTGGGTTATGACAAAGGGTTGTGGAGACCAAGATTTTATCATGCAGATGAAGCCTCTAGGTAGCAGGCTCCAGAGAAACTAGATCATAAGTGTTTCTCATCAGACTTAAGGTCCGTGTTGATGTTAAGGCTAGAGGGATGTAATGAGGCATGGCCACCCTCGTCTTTTATCATGGCCTGAGCTAGATTTTCAGGTTAACTTTGGAATGCCTTTGGCCAAGAAGTGGGGTCCATTCAGATAATTGGGGACCCTTAGAATTTTACTTTTGGTTTACAGTCTCAGTCTTAGATGAAGAACTTCTTTAAGCTATTATCAGCATGTCCGCCTCATTGTGAATGAATTTCATTGTTTCATTTTCCACAGAGCAGGTTTTAGAACAGCAGGAGTGGGGAGCTCTCTGCATCACTGGTGTAGGGAAAGGGTGGCTGAGGAGGAAGCTCCTTCACCATGAGCCCAAGGCTACCCTGGAGGAAGAGTCAGGGACCAGGTATGCTCCTGTTTTCCTCTGGGCAAGGGCTATGCCTGCTGGGTGACTTGCAGGACCCTGAGAAGCTGTGTTCCATCTCCAGCACCTCCCTTGGAAGACATGCAGTGAGTCAGCCACTGACAGCCTCTGCTGGGTCTGAACGCTGCTAATTAGGCAGCCTTTGCAGCCACACACCTTGCAAGCATGCACCTTCATCAGCCCTCTTTCCACAAGTTTTATTTACACCTATGATGCAATACATAAAGAAAGCTAGGTGAGTCATCGAATGCTGTGGTGAGAAATGGATTTTCTGTCATTTCTCCTGAAGACGCCTAGAGTTAATATTGCGTGGACGACAAGGCAGCCCGTGTCATCCGACAAATAAGCATTCCAGTGTGTTCTCACTCCCCCATTACTCAAGATTCTTTCCTGTAGGAAACTCTCAACCAAACAAAATCATTGTTTCCTTACTCCGTGAGGCGATAGCAATATTGAATCATTGCATCGATCTGTCTTCTTTTGCCTGGCTTTGTGTCTTTTAAGTGAGAAGGGGATACATAACCTAACTGCAAATCTTTTAGAGCTTTGCCTTGTTTTTCAGAGCACTGCATGGCAATGGTAACAAGCATATATTGTCAATAGAAGGCCTTGTGGTCTCCCCATGGAACAGTTTATTGGCAATGTAATTTTCTTAATTCAACTCTAAAACAATTAAACATATTGAGCATCTGTTATGGGTAGTCACGGGATGGTGGTGGGGAGGGCAGTAATGAATAAGAAACCATCCTTCACTGTGAGTTTCATTCATTCCCCTATTCAACAAATCCCAGTCCAGGCACTGGTGACACCACAGTGAATAAAATAGAAAAAGTTCCCACCCACATGGTGTTCTATTATAGCAGGGGCAGGAAATACCATCATAGCAGGCAGTGATACATCATAGGAAGCAGGGTGGTCAGAAAGACTTCTTTGAAGAGTCAGCATTTGGGTAGAATTTTGAATACATCAGTGAGTGAGTGTGGGTTACTGGGGGGAGGAAATCCCTGAGTGAGGGTAGAGGCCCTGAGGTGGGAGCCTGTCTGTTGTGTCTGAGGAACAACGAGGAGGCAGTGTCACCAAGCTTAGGGAGCAAGGGCGCCTCTGCAGACCATGAAGTCAGAGAGCCAGGCCAGACGGTGCAAGGCTTGGGGCTACTTATGGACCTGGATTTTATGTTGTTTCACTTTAATTTTTGCATTTGGGTTTTTTATTCTTTTTTAGCATATGGGACTTTAAAGTAAAATTTTTACTGAAGGGTAACCAACACAGAAACATACAAAATCTTCAGTGCATAGGCACAGCACTTGTGTCTGTGTTACATTTGTGTAACTGGTACTCAGAGTGAGAAATCGAATTTCACCAGTGTTCCACCCTCCCCTCCCCACAGAGAACCACTGATTTCTAGAAAGATGGTCTGAACTTTATGTAAGTGGAATCATCCAGTATGTACTCTTTTATATCTGGTTTCATTCATTCAGTATTGTGGTTGTGAGATTCTTTCATGTTGTGGGTTATAACTGTTCATTCTTGTTGCTATTTTCCATTGTATGAATATTCCACAGTTTATTTGTCTATCCATTACGATTGTTTCCAGTTTTTGGTATTACATACAAATACAGCTTCTAGGAGCATTCATCTATGTGTCTTTTGGTGTGTTTGTGTATATATATATATGTGTGTGTGTGTGTGTGTGTGTGTGTGTTTCTGTTGAGTGTAATAAACCTAGAAGTGGAATTGCTAGTTCATGGGTCCTATATGTGTTCGACTTAGTAAATATTGCCAAATATTTCCATAGCGCTTGTATCAGTTTACTCCCACCAACATTTAATGAAAGTTCCAGTTGCTCCATATTCTTGTCAGCACTTGGAATAGTTTGTATTGTTTGTTTTAGCCATTTTGATGTATATGTAGTGTTATCATATTGTGACTTTAATTTGCATTGCCCTGATAACTCATGAAGTTAAGTAACTTTTCATATGATTATAGGCCATAATTAGGAAATCTACTTTTGTGAAGTACCTTGTTCATATCTTTTGCCCAGGTGTTTTTTTCTGTTAATTGACTGTCGTTTTAAAAACAGTTTATAGGAATTCTTTGTATATTCTGAACACAAGTCCTTGACTGGATATTTATATTGCAAGTAACTTCTCCTACTCTGTGGTTTGCATTTTCATCTCTTAATGCTATCTTTTGGGGGGAAATTTTCTTGGTTTTAAATAGCTCATAGGTTTTGATGACAGGCCTCATAAGTAAGTTACTGGATAACACTGGCCTCATAAGTGAGTTGGGAAGTATTCCCTCATCTTCTATTTTTTTTTTTTTTTTTTTTTTTGAGATGGAGTCTTATTCTATTGCCCAGGCTGGAATGCAGTGGCTTGATCTCGGTTCACTGCAACCTCCACCTCCCGGGTTCAAGCAATCCTCCCTTCATAGCCTCCTGAGTAGCTGGGACTACAGGCGTGCACCACCACGCTTGGCTAAATATTTTTGTATTTTTAGTAGAGATGGGGTTTCACCATGTTGGCCAGGCTGGTCTCACTCCTGACCTCAAGTGATCCACCTGCCTCAGCCTCCCAAAGTGCTGGGATTACAGGCATGAACCACCATGCTCTTCTCTGTTTTTTAAGAGTTTGTAAAGAATTGGTTTGAGTTCTTCAAACGTTTGGTATAATTTCAGTGGTGAGGCCATCTAGGCTTGAGCTTTTCTTTGTGTATAGTTTATTGATTACAAATTTAATTTATTCACTTGTTATAGGTCTATTCAGATTTTGTATTTCTTTTCAAGTCAATTGTAGTAGTTTGTGTATTTCTAGGAATTTGTCCATTTCATCATCTAAGTTATCCAATTTATTGGCATACGATTATTTGTAGTATTCCTTTATACTCTCTTTTATTTCTGTAAGACTAGCAGTAATGTTCCCTCTTTTATTTCTGATTCTAGTAACTTGAGACTTCTTTCTCTTTTTTTCTTGGTCAATAAAGCTAAAGGTTGATCAATGTTTTTGATGAACCAGGTTTCAGTTTCATTGTTTTTGTCTATTATTTTTCTATTATTTTCTTTCATTAATTTCTACTCTGATCTTTATTATGTTCTTCATTTTGCTTGATTTTGGTTTATTTCGCTCCTTTTTCTGTGTCTTTAGATAGAGGTTTAGGTTAGGTTATTCATTTTAGATTTCTCTTCTTTCTTAATATAGGCATTTAGAGTAATAAATTCCCTCAAAGCATGCCTTCACTCCATCCCATGAGTTTTGGTATGTTGTGTCTTCATTTTCATTTAGCTCAAAGTATTTTCTAATTTTGGTTTTAATTTCTTATTTGACCCTTTTTTAATTGAGAAGTGTATTGTATTATTTCCATAGATTTGTGAATTTCCTAAATTACTTTCTGTTACTGATTTCTAATTTCATTTCATCATGGTCAGATAATATATCTAATATTATTTTTATTATTTTAAATTTATTAAGATTTGATTCATGGTCTAGCATATGGTGTATATGGGACAATGTTACATGTGTGCTTGAGAAGAATGTATATTCCATTGTTGTTGGGTGGAGTGTTTTATAGATGTCTGTTGGACCTAACTGGTTTATAGTGTTGTCCAAATTTCTATCTTTTTTTCTCATTTGTTGCCTAGTTGTTCTATCTATTATTGAAAATGAGGTGTTGAACTCTCCCACTATTATTGTTGAATTGTCTATTTTTTCCTTCATTTCTGACAGTTTTTGCTTCATGTTTTTCTGCTGTGGTATTAGGTACATATGTGCTTATAATTGTTATATCTACCTGCTGGATTAAACTTTTTATTGTTACAAAATATTCCTATCTGTTTTGGCTGATATTGGCATAGTCATTTTAGTTTTCTTGTGGTTTCTGTTTGTATGATATATTGTTTTCCATCTTTTTACTTTCAATCTATCTGTATCTTTTAATCTAAAGTATGTCTCAGGTGCATAGCTAACATATAGTTGGATTTTAAAAAATTCAATCTGATAATCTCTGCCTTTTGATTATATTGTTTAATCCATTCACATTTAATATTTCTAGTTGGATTTACATCTGCCATTGTACCTTTTTTCTATGTGTCTCATGTCTTTTATTCTTCAATTCCTCCTTTACTACTTTCTTTTGGATTACATAAATATAGTCCAGTGATATATTTAAGTTTCTTTAATTATGTTTTCACTATATTTAAAAAATTTCTTTATAGTGGTATCTCTAATGCTTACCATATTCACCTTGATTTATCAGAATCAGCTTCTGATTTACACTAGTGAATTCTAGTGAGATATGAAAGCATTATTTCTATGTAGTTTTATTCTCTTCCTCCCTCTTTTGTAGCATTGTTATTATACATGTTACATTTATTCATGTTACAAGCCCAATATGCATCGCTATAAAGATTTTATCATTTGTAATCATTTTTATGTAGTTTTGCTTCCACCCACCTCCTTTTTTCTATCATTGATAAATATATTACACATGAATATGTTATATTTTGAAAATTTAATATAGATATTACATTTCTGTATGTTATAGGTCTGATAATATGAGGCATCTTCACAAAGTTCATGGGAAATGAATATTATGAAAAACTATGCATAGATTTCAAAATATTTGTACTAAAATAAACTTGTATTAATGTTTTATTACATGTCTGAATAAGATGTAGTTTGAATTGATGTTGAAGAGGGAGACCATGATACCACCATGGTGGCAGACCATCTACATCAATTTTTGATGCCCTAATTTATGCACCAATTTAGGAGAACTAACAATAATACTATAAATAATGCCAACACCACAGACATCTTAATTGGTTCAGATTACACAATTCTGAAGGAAAAATTAAAGTTGAGCAAATTTCTCCTTGATGAGTGCCAAAACTGTTGTGTTTACATCAGCTGCAGGCAACAGAACATTCAATGGAAATTTTATTATTATTATTATTATTTTAATTTGGAATTTTAAAATTTTATTTTATTGCACTTTAGGTTCTGGGGTACATGTGCAAAGCATGTAGGATTGTTGCATAGGTACATACATGACAATGTGGTTTGCTGCCTCCATCTCCCATCACCTATGTCTGGCATTTCTCCCCATTATCCCTCCCCAACCTCCCTACACCCCTGCTGTCCCTCCCCTATTCACCCCCAACAGAACCCAGTGTGTGATGCTCCTCTCCGTGTCCATGAGTTCTTATTGTTCAACACTCACCTATTAGTGAGAACGTGTGGTGTTTGATTTTCTGTTCTTGTGTCAGTTTGCTGAGAATGATGGTTTCCAAATTCATCCATGTCCCTACAAAGGACAAAAACTCATCATTTTATATGGCTGCATAGTATTCCATGGTGTGTATGTGCCACATTTTCCTTGACTAGTCTATTATCGATGGGCATTTGGGTTGGTTCCAGGTCTTTGCTATTGTAAACAGTGCCGCAATGAACATATGTGTGCATGTGTCTTTATAATAGAATGATTTATAATCCTTTGGATATATACCCAATAATGGGATTGCTGGGTCAAATGGAATTTCTATTACTAGGTCCTTGAGGAATTGCCACACTGTCTTCCACAATGGTTGAACTAATTTACACTCCCACCAACAGTGTAAAAGTGTTCCTATTTCTCCACCTCCTCTCCAGCATCTGTTGTCTCCAGATTTTTTAATGATCACCATTCTAACTGGCATGGGATGATATCTCAGTGTGGTTTTGATTTGCATTTCACTAATGATCAGTGATGATGAGCATTTTTTCATATGTTTGTTTGCCTCATAAATGTCTTCTGTTGAAAAGTGTGTGTTCATGTCCTTTGCCCACTTTTGAATGGTTTGTTTGTTTTTTCTTGTAAATCTGTTTTAGTTCTTTGTAGATTCTGGATATTAGCCCTTTGTCAGATGGGTAGATTGCAAAAATTTTTTCCTGTTCTGTTGGTTACCAGTTCACTCTAATGATTGTTTCTTTTTCTGTACAGAAGCTCTGGAGTTTAATTTGATCCCATTTATCTATTTTGGCTTTCGTTGCCAATGGCTTTTTGTGTTTTGGTCATGAAGTCCTTGCCTATTCCAATGTCCTGAATGGTTTTGCCTAGGTTTTCTTCTAGAGTTTTTATGGTGTTAGGCCTTATGTTTAAGTGCTTAATCCATCTGGAGTTAATTTTTGTGTAAGGTGTCAGAAAGGGGTCCAGTTTCTGCTTTCTGCACATGGCTAGCCAATTATCCCAACACCGTTTATTAAACAGGGAATCCTTTCCCCATTGCTTGTTTTTGTCAGGCTTGTCAAAGATCAGATGATTGTAGATATGTGGCATTGCCTCTGAGGCCTCTGTTCTGTTCCATTGGTCTAAATCTCTGTTTTGATACCAGTACCACACTGTTTTGATTACTATAGCCTTGTAGTATAGTTTGAAGTCAGGTAGCGTGATCCCTCCAGCTTTTTTTTTTTTTTTTTTTTTGCTTAGAATTGTCTTGGCTATGTGGGTCCTCTTTTGGTTTCATATGAAGTTTAAGGTGGGTTTTTCCAGTTCTGTGAAGAGGGTTATAGGTAGCTTAATGGGGATAGCACTGAATCTATAAATTACTTTGGGCAGTATGGTAATTTTCACAATATTGATTCTTCCTAACCATGAGCAGGGAATGTTTTTCCATCTGTTTGTGTCCTCTCTTATTTCCTTGAGCAGTGTTTTGTGGTTCTCTTTGAAGAGGTCCTTTACATCCTTCATTAGTTGTATTCTTAGGTATTTTATTCTCTTTGTAGCAATTGTGAATGGCAGTTAGTTCTTGACTTGGCTCTCTTTAAGTCTGTTATTGGTGTATAAGAATGCTTGTGATTTCTGCACATTGATTTTGTATCCTGAGACTTTGCTGAAGTTGCTTATCAGTTTAAAGAGCTTTTGGGCTGAGACGATGGGGTCTTCTAAATATACTATCATGTCATCTGCAAATAGAGACAATTTGACTTCCTTCTTTTGTAATTGAATACCCTTTATTTCTTTTTCTTGCCTGATTGCTCTGGCTAGAACTTCCAATGGAAATTTTAAACAAGTGTTATCAAGATTCTGAAGCATTTCTTTGAAGAATTGTATTAGGAGATGGAACATGACTTTGCCAGTACTATCCCAAAGACAAAGCACAATCAAAACAATGGCTATCAAGAGGTAAAAGTGGCCTAGTTAAAGTTAAAGCAGACCAAGAGCAAACGTCATGGCAACAGTTTTTTGAAATGCTCAAGGCATTTTGCTTGTTGACTTTCTGAAGGGCTAAAAAACAGTAACACCTGCTTGTTGTGAGAGTGTTTTGAGAAAGTTAGCCAAAACTTTAGCAGAAAAATGCCCAGAAAGCTTCACCAGAGTCATTCTCAACTACTATGAATGCTTTTGTTCATTCGTCTCATCAAACAAGGGCAGTCTGGGGAGTTTTGATGGGAAATCAGGGGTCCACCTTACAGTTCTGATTTGGCACCTTCTGATTTCCTTCTGTTTCCTAATCTTAAAAAAATCTTTAAAGGCATCCATTTTTCTTTAGTTATAATGTAAAAAACTGGCTCTTAAGTGGAGACATGTTTAACTAACCAGGGACTACAGTTCTTTAGGGATGGACTAAATGATTAGTAACATCACTTACAAAAGTATCTTGAGCTTGATGGAGCATATGTTGAAAGGCAAGGTTTATACTTTTCATTTTTATCTTTTAATTTCATTTTTCCATGAACTTTCTGAAGGCCCTTCATATAGTAACAAATACATATTATTTTATACAATTGCTTTTAAAATCAGTTAAGAGAAGAAAGGAGGAAAATATGCCTTTACACTGTCTTTTATAGTGTCATCATTATCTTTACTGTTGCTCTTTGTTTTTTTCTTGCAGATTTGAATGACTGCCTGTGGTCACTTGCTTCAGCCAGAATCTGTCCACTCTTTTTAATTTAATTTAATTAATTATTTAATTTCTTTATTTTTGTCCATTCTTTTTTAGTATCTTTCACTGGTTGATTCTCTTCTGCCTACCTAGAGTTCATGTTCCCTAAGATTTAGTCTTTGGCTTTCTTCATTGCCTTTGAGCAAAAATTTGTTTTCCCATGGCTTCAATTTCCACGTAGTTGACAAGGACCAAATTTGTCTATTAATCTTCAGTCTTGATTTCTCTTTTGATCCCCATATCCATCAACTGACTACACAACTCCTCCTATATATCCCTCCTCATAGGGTACCTAACCCAAAATCTCAAATGCATTACCTTTCCTAATGTTTCCTAATTTTAAAATTTATGCTATGGCATTCCCTAATTCATCCCAGACTATATATCTACACATATTCCTTTATTGCTTTACTTCCTTGTCTTCGCTATACCCTGTGCTCATTATGTTTTCACAACATCTCTGTTCTTCCCATGCTCCTGTCCCTCCTTTCACACTCACCTCTCTATCTTGATTCTCTTCCTCTGCTTTTATAGCCATTTTGTAACCTTTTACCACAGTGACTCTCAACTGGGGACATTTGGCAATGTCTGGAGATTTTGATAGTCACAACTGGCAAGGGGGTAGGGGAAAGTGCTACTGGCATCTAGTGGGTAGAGTCCAAGGATACTACTAAACATCCTGCAATGCACAGGCAGCCCCACAGCAAAGAATTATCTGACTACAAATGTCAACAGTGGCAAGACTGAGAAGTCCTGTTTTAATCCAAGAAGGAACAAGTTCAGAATTTGTAGCAGCTGAAGCAAATATAATTTGGGGGTCCCATTACTGGGTATATACCCAAAGGATTATAAATCATTCTATTATAAAGACATATGAACACGTATGTTCATTGTGGCACTGTTTACAATAGCAAAGACCTGGAACACCCAAATGCTCATCAATGATAGACTGGACAAAAAAAAAAATGTGGCACATGTACACCATGGAATACTACAGCCATAAAAAACGATGAGTTCGTGTCCTTTGTAGGGACATGGATGAATCTGGAAGCCATCATTCTCAGCAAACTGACACAAGAACAGAAAATCAAACACCGCATGTTCTTACTCATAGACAGGTGTTGAACAATGAGAACACGTGGACAGAGGGAGGGGAGCATCACACAGTGGGGTCAGTTTGTGGGGGCTGGGGAGGGACAGCAGGAGGTGGGGAGGGTGGAGAGGGATAATGTGGGGAGAAATGCCAGATATAGATGACGGGGGGATGGAGGCAGCAAACCACTTTGCCATGTATGTACCTAAGCAAGAACCCTGCGTGATCTGCACATGTACCCCAGAGCCTAAAGTACAATAAAAAATGTGGGGGGCCCTCTTTAAGCAAAAAATATAAAATCACAAATAGAAAATTGGCTAGATTCTTTCTTTTTCTTTTCTTTCTGAGATGGAGTCTTACTCTGTGGCCCAGGCTGGAATGTAGCAGTGTGATCTTGGCTCATTGCAACCTCTACCTCCCAGATTCAAGCAATTCTCCTACCTCAGCCTCCTGAGTAGCTGGGATGACAGGCACATGCCACCATGCCCGGCTAATTTTTGTATTTTCAGTACAGACAATGGTTTCACCATGTTGGCCAGGCTGGTCTCAAATGCCTGACCTCAAGTGAGCCACCCGCCTTGGCCTCCCAAAGTGCTGGGATTACAGGTGTGAGCCACCGTGCCCAGCTGAAAATTGGCTAGATTCTTAGTCTGTTTGGGCTGCTATAACAAACTACCACAAACCGTGTGGCTTATGAACAACAGAAATTTATTTCTCCTAGTTCTGGAGGCTGGGGAGTCCAAGATGGAGGTGCTGGCAGCTTTGGTGTCTGGTGGGGGTTTGCTTCCTGGTTCATAAATGGCTTTTTACCGTGTTCCCACAGGTGGGAGAGACAAGAGTGCTCTCTGGGGCCTCTTTTATGAGGGCAATAATCCTATTTGTGAGGGCTCTGCCTTCATGGCCTCACCATCTCCCAAAGGTCCCACCTCCAAGTAACATTACTTTGGGGATTAGGTTTCACCATATGAATGTGATGTGTGGGGGTTGGGGTACAGATATTCATACATAGCAGCTGGGAATGCAAATATTTATCTAGCATAAGAAATCATAACAAACTACTGGAGTTTTAGATATCCAGGTCTCATTCTTCAGAGATATTTTTAGGCACATTTTCAGAAATGCCTTCTGTTTGCAACGTGACTTCCACTCCCCACCTAGACCACCCCAGGAACCAGTGTGGTGCAAGTAAAGAGCCCAGATGCTTAAGCTTCCTTATCTTTGTGACAAATCTGCTTCTGACTGTATCATTTGCTATATTTGCATTGCAACTGTCTATGGCAGGAAGGGAAAGACCAGAAACCTAACACAATTTGCTTCCTCCTTCTAGAAGATGTTCATATGCATGAGTGCATGTGTGCATACATGAGTGTGTGTTTGTATGTATGTGTGTGTATGTAAATGCATGTGTAAATGAGTGTATGGAAAGGTGTGAGTGTGCACACATGGGTGTGACGTGAGTCAAAGCGTAAATGGAATAGATCTTGACTGCATCTTTCTGCTCAGAGGAGCTATTAAAGGGAGGAGCTGCCTGAGAATCTGATCCTGTTAGAAGACTGTCATTTTCACTGCCAAAACCTGGAGTCTTCTACTAGATGGCTCTTGGTTAGCAGTCAACTGAATGAGCCTTCTTATTTACAAGGCAAGATCTGGAGAGATACGTGGGCAGGGAAGGAACTTTTCATGACAAAGTGAGAGAGAGAGTCAGGTCTTTCTGCCAGAGAGAGAGGGGAAGCTGAGTAATCTGCCAGAATGACCCCAGCAGAGTGGTTTCCAGAGTGAGATCCAGGATGTAGACAAGGGCAGTTTGTAAAAGTGGCAAGGCCAGGTGAGCTACGGAGGAGGGAATTTGGAAGGTGCAGAAACTAACAGCCAAAGATGAGTAGGCGGAGGGAGTTGAGCTCAGAAGGGCCGTTTTTATCAAAATATTACAAAATGTAACTTCCCAGTATTGGTGACATCGCGAACACCGAGGCGGCCTGATTCGTTCATGTTACCTTCTCCCCACATGGGAAGTGAACTCCTCCGGAAAAGAAAAAGGGCCTTCATTTGAGCACATCCAGAACAGATGACATCCAGCACAGCGGGGTGGGGGGGCTTGGTTGTTGAATTTATCAATCAACCAGTGAGGGATGCATAAGGATGGGAGAGAATCAAGAGAGAATAAAGAGGCTAGGCGTACTAGAGCAGGCCAAACAAGCCCGAGTGATGAAGGCAGGGATTGGATACGAAATCCACAAGATCAAATTCGGCTGGGCTGATAGGAGCCGCAGCCACGTTTTTCTGAGCAGAGAGGTGAGAGCGCGGCACGGTCCCATCCAGCTGAGCTGTGAGGACGCAAAGGAGGATCTTTACTCTGACTGGGGCCTATATTTCCAGGCCTTTTTTTTTTTTTTTTAAGGCAGCCGCTGATCAATTGCCTTGATTATAAGAAATATTGCTTAAGTAACTTTGCTGTGCTTGGACAATACCCAGTGAAGCGATGATATATGGCAACCACTGAGAGCAGGTGTAAACCCCATCCCTGGGCCAGCAAGATAATATTGCTGTGTTCTCCAGAAGGCCGCTCTCCAGAGTTTACTACCCTTCATGTGGTTGTAGTTGAATAAAGTGACATTTGACTTAAAGGAAGGTGTTTATCTAAGCTGTCTTCCTTTTAGGAAAATAATGGATACGGCGACATAAATCCACTGAGTACCTCGGATATCAGAACCAGGGGGTCAGGTGCCCCAGAGATTGAATGAACTATGCCTTGAGGGATGGGAAAGGTGGGGGTTGGGATAAAGCCAGAGTCACATTCAGACAGCACAGCCCTGGAAATGGATCTTGATTCATTTCACACGCAATTCCAATGTGCTCCAGCAGCTGAGCCCTTTCTGCATTTCCTTGTTTGTTTAGCAAAGGGAAATGTCCCCAGCCTAGCAGCCAGCATGAACTGTTTGCTGAGAGACAGTCACAATAATTGAACCATCCTGGAAGACAGGAAATAGGGCTCTAAGAGTCGGTTTTGGTTTCTTCTTTTAAAGAGGTATTTAAAAATGGCTATGCAATTTTCCATCCCCCCCAGAATGAACCATAATTTTAAAACTTTGTTTTGTCACTCATTTCTCAGTGTCACATAGAAGGCACTCAAATAAATGTTGCTTTAATATTAATATGTTTGGTTTGTTTCCAGTTTTTGTCTTCTTTTTTTTTTGTTTTTTTTTTTGGAGACAGAGTTTCACCCTGTTGCCCAGGCTGGGGTGTGGCTCACCGCAACCTCCGCCTCCAGGGTTCAAGTCATTCTCTTGCCTCAGCCTCCTGAGTAGCTGGGACTACAAGTGTGCACTACCGCACCTGGATAATTTTTGTATTTTTAGTAGAGGCGAGGTTTCTCCATGTTGGCTAGGCTGGTCTTGAACTCCTGGTCTTACGTGATCTGCCAGGATTAAGCGCTGGGATCACAGGCGTGAGCCATCAGGCCCGGCCCCAGGTTTTGTCTTTTTAAGCCATGTTGCATTTGACCCATGGGTACCTGCAAGCTGTGCATGCATCTGATTACTTCCTCAGGAAAAACTCATTTATTCTTACAAATAAATTAGAGCACCTTAGGGTGTATAAATTACTTGGTGGGGAGGGTCTTATTTCAGTGCAGGATCTGATTCCACAGGTCTGGGGTGGGGCCTCGAAGTCTGCTTTTGTAATAAGCTTCTGAGATGTGGCAATGCTGCTGGTCTGCGGACCGCACTTCAAGATGCAAGGCCCTAGATACACCATAAGCAAGTGGAGCAGAGCCCAGCCAGGGCAGCAGCTCACCTCCTGGAGGCAGCTTAAAGCAAATGGGCCCCTGTAGATATGGGGAAAGGAGAAAATTGTCTCCAGTATCAACCCCAAGACTCTCCAGTGTGAATTTCTACCTCTGCCCTCATGAAATGTCAGAAAGGGTAAAGATATCTCAGTGGCGAATTTTGTGATCTATTCGGAGTCAAGTAGTTGCTTTGGGAACCCAGTGGAATTGTTAACGAGCCAATAAATGGATAGTGGCAATATGCCAATTGCTAACAGTGCCCCTCCAGGCTGCAGATGGGGAGCAGGTCATCAGAGTGGTCAGCTCAGAGGCTGGCTTTGCTGGGGACAGTTGGGACTTTGCTTGGGGCTTAGAGCAAGCTGCTCCCCCTCCTTCCTCCTCTGTGGAGTTGTGAGGAGTGCTTGCCCTATCCTGCCCTTGGTCAGCAGAAAAC
Source organism: Plecturocebus donacophilus (assembly GCA_004027715.1). NCBI lineage: Eukaryota > Metazoa > Chordata > Mammalia > Primates > Pitheciidae > Plecturocebus > Plecturocebus donacophilus. The sequence goes on along the minus strand of PVKP010037096.1, from coordinate 3,885 downwards.
CCTTTCTCATGGGAAATTTGGCCCTTGATGGCTATTTTCCTTTTGTCCAATTTTCCTCCTTCATTTATTTATTTATTTATTATGATTTTGAGACAGGGTCTCACTCTGCTGCCCAGGCTGGAGTACAGTGGCATGATCTTGGCTCACTGCAACCTCCACCTCCTGGTTCAGGTGATTCTCCTGTCTCAGGCTTTCAAATAGCTGGGACTGCAGGTGGGCACCACCATACCTGACTCATTTTTTTTTTTTTGTATTTTTTGGTGGAGATGGGGTTTTGCCATGTTGGCCAGCCTGGTCTCAATCTGCTGACCTCAAGTGATCCACCCCGCCTCGGCCTACCAAAGTGCTGAGATGACAGGCATGAGCCACTGCGCCCAACCAGTTTTATTCCTTCTTATATCTTCAGAAACTGTTCTCTTCAAGGTAGTACCCAAGGGGGCTTGCCAGAGACAGGCAGGAGGACCCTTCTCCTCCCAGGAACGTCCCTTCTGGGAGATTTCTAAATGAAATCTGAGCTCTGGCTTGTGGCTGACCTTCAGGGATAGCCTTAAAAGTTGCTGCAGTTTTACCTGGTCTTATGAATGGTTTCATTTGGAGAGCTTTGCCCCTGAGGTGAAATGCAATCTAAAAACCAAATAAAGAAATGATTCATCAAAAGCATCTCTTGACCAGCGAGGGGAACAAAATCACTCCTTCCATCAAGCCCTGTGTCTGCTAAGAAATGGATGCGCTGAGAATGCGGAAGGCATGTCATAAATGCTGCCGTTGTCTTCTGGTGGTCTGCTGCATCTGTTTTCTGCTGGTCTGACCACCTGAGAGGAAAGTCTGCCCTCAGCAGTTCCAGGGAGTTGAGGCGTGCAGGCCACCATCCGGGCCCTGTAAGAAGGTAGGGAAGGTAGGACAGGCCTAGAAAACTTGGGGGTGCTTTAGTTCGACGACATGACCCAGCTGGGGAGACAAATTGGAGCCATGCCAAATGTCCTGGGACCCCAGCTAATGTGGCACATTCACAGGAATGAAAACTAGAGACCAGCCTGACCCACACACCGGTCTCATTTCCCAGGGGAAACAGTGCCTCTCACCATGAAATTCGGTGATTCCTGTCTCTTCTGTGTAACACTGCCATGCCGCTACTGCTTTCCATCTGAAAAAAGTTATTTACCAATTCACCTTTACTCCCTAACTTCTAAGCTTCTTGGAGACTCTGTTAGGTCCCTCTCCACTCAGTGGCCTTTGCACATAACAGACTCTGGTGCTCTTTTGAGTGAATCACTAGTGGAGGATTAGATAGGGCCCAGTCAATCTAAGAGGGCTCCCTAGAGGAGATGACTTTCCTCCTAGGTTTTGAAGAAAGTACTGGTCTTGGATTTGTTGAATTATTCCCTAGGTTATCCTCTTTCCTATTTTATTTATTCTCTACCTCCCTGTTCTATTTTTAAATGTGACTAATCCTCCATGTCCACACACACGTAACAGGTTGAGCATTCTTAATTCGAAAATCTAAAATCCAAAATTCACAACTTTTTGAACACCAGCACGACACCACAAGCAAAAAATCCCCTCTCTCCCTCTTTCTCTTCCTCTTTCTCTCTTTCATTCTTTTTTTCCCTTTCTTTTGCTCTTTCTTTCTCCTTTTCTCTCTTTTTCTTTCAAAAAAAAAATCCCACACATAAGGACTTCACATAAACTTTGTTTCATGCACAAAGTTATTAAAAATATTATATAAAATTACTTTCAGGCTACACACATAGGAATATATGAAACAAATGAATTTTGTGCTTAGACTTGGGCCCATCCCCAAGATGTCTCATTATGTATATGCAAAGATTCCAAAATCTGAAAAAGAATCTGAAATCTGAAACATTTCTGGTCCCAAGCATTTCAGATAAGAGATACTCAGTCTGTATATACAAACAGACATACACACACAGACAGACACGCGCACGCACATGTGCGTGCACGCACGTACACACACACACACACACACACACACTACTCTTTCCTTTGATAGTGTTAACCCACACCCATGTTCAGATGACTCTCCCTTGCTCCCAAACTTCAATTTCATATTTCTAAATACCTGTGGCTGGCAGCCTCTGTGATGGACCCTGATGATTCCTGCTTCCCAGTATTGATGACTTTGTAAGATTGTATTCCCTTTGAGTAACTGGTTTCTAACAAATATGGCAATATGAGAGATGTCACTTCCATGATTAGGTTACAAAAGATTGTAATGTCCCCTTTGCTAGAAGACACTCTCTGTGGCCTCCTTGGCTTTCATGCTTCCATGCAGCTGCTATGTTGGAGGGGCCCACATAGCAAGGGACTGAGAGTGGCCTATGGACAAAAGCCAGCAAGGAACTGGGGTCTCCAGGCCAAGAGCTCATGAAGAATTATATCCTGACAACCGTATGAGCCGGCCTGGAAGTGGACTCAATCCCAGCTGAGACTTCAGATGAACATGTAGTACCAGCTAACATCATGATCACAGCTTTGTGAAAGACCCTGGAACAAAAGCACCAGCTAATTCCTGACCCACCAAAATTGGTAGATAATAAATGGGTATTGTTTTAAGCCACTAATTTTTTGAAATAATTTGTTACACAGCAACAATTAGCTAATACATACTGTCAATCTAAATAACAAACAGAAGCTCTCTAAAAGAAAAATATATTTATTCCGGAGTAAGGCATTGCAGTGGGAATAGATGTGTATTAGCAAACTATGTGTGTGTCCAGGGAGGTAAAGGAGGACAAAGATTTTTAAAGAAAAATGAGGAGGATTGCATAATTGTTTTGAGAAAATTATCCTTGGGTACAAGGATCAATAACAAGGGTGATGATAGTTGCACAGGCAGTTGCTGGGCAGATGTCCTCAAAAAAGTATTTTTGTGTGTTGTTGTGATGGTCTTTATGCAAATTTGTTGCTTTTGCAGTTTTTTTTTGGGACAGTTTTTGTTATCAGGCATTTAGGTATGAAAATCCTCTCATCATAGCCTTCCCTGTCAGGTTTTTTTTTTTTAGGTGCCACAGATTTTTAAACAACCAAATCTCATGAAAACTCAATATCATGAAGACAGCACCAAGGAAGGATGGTGTTAAACCAAGAGAAACCATCCCCCAGCTCCAATCACCTCCCATCAGGTCCCACCTCCAGCACTGGGGATTACAGTTCAACATGAGATTTGGGCGAGGACACAGACCCAAACCATATCGATGGAGAAACAGTGTGGGAGGCTTTCTGAGGTCCACACGGTACTCCCTAGGCTGCAGCGTCCAGCAGGGGAGGTGTTATGGCCAAGGTTTGTATGGTCTCAAGCACTCATTTGTTTATGGTGTATGTCTTATCAAAATGACAAATATACTCCTTTTTACTGCCATAGTGGAGGAAAAACGCATTAAGAGCTGATTATTTGAAAGGAAAAAAAGTCTGCATGCCAAGAAAAAATTTTTATCTTGCAATAAAGACCTTTTCCTGTTACAAAAACAAAAAACATTGGTGACTCCAGTTTAATTCTGACAACTTTCACAATATGCCATGACTTCTGCTGCTGGAATATCAAGATTGAACTCATCACCTTTGCCCTAGTTTCCCCTGACCAGCTCCTTCTGTTAATCTCCCTGCCCTGGTTCTTGGCCTCTCAATTCCTATCTACCCAGTCTGTAGGCTTGGAGGCCCTTCTCACACCTGCTCCCTCTTCTGTGTTTCTACGCCTCGGGTCCTCCTCATTCTCCTTGTGCTGGTCCTATTTCACCCTGAGCACAGTGCCTGCCATGAAGACCTTTGCCAGGTGGAAAGCTCCCTCCCCTTTCCCAGGCCAGGCCTCCATCATTGGGCTCCTCTGCTTCCAGAAGCTTCCTCCTCCAAGCAAGATACCAAAGGAAC